>JACEIK010002360.1:8819-26011 GCA_018107945.1 Datura stramonium
TGTCTAAATGAAAGCAAAATAGATATTGATTCATATACTAGTAATGCCCAACAGAGAAACAATGCTTGTAGATTTTGAGTTGCATTTTAGCTAAGTGTTCATTGACGATTATTTTTTTTCCATGTATGCTCCTTAATTAAATACAAATATCGATAATTTTTGCTTCTTATCTTTAAACATATTCAAATTCTACGAGTTACATGTTATCCCAAATTCACCATAGTAGTCATCGAAGAATTAATTTAAGAATTATTTAAATATGGAGTATATTTTATCCAACATCAAAATTACTTATTTTCTTTAAAAATATGATTTAGTTTCTGAAGACAGAAGTTACTCAGCGTTAGAAATTTTTTTTTCGATAAATACATTAATAGACATTTTACACGTATTTGGAAAATATTTCCATATATTATTTATGTATGAGCCATTTTAGAGAAAATGATGAAAACGGCCCCTTTTCTTTAGTAATAAGTTTAAATTAGTTCTTAAGTATTATTTGAACAAGTTTAGTCATTTAAATTTGTCAAAAATGAATATGTTTGATCTAATAGTTATCAAACTCTAATAGTTAAATTTAATCCACACTGTGAACAAAATATTCACCATAAACACAAGAAATTCGTATCAAAATCTCAAAAACCGCAATGAAAAAAACTCCACCAGACACTCTAAAATTTACCAAAATAACATGAACTGCAAATATTGTACCTCTAGATGCGATTTTCCCTTAATATTTTATATTTTTACACTTTAGATGAAATTTAATAATTAGAAATTTGATAAATATTTGATATAGACCAAAAGTGAAACTGCTCAGATGATACTTAAATGACTATGTCGAACATAAGAAAAAAGAAAGAGATCATTTTTGTCATTTCTCAGCCATTTTACACGAAATTTTCTCATGATATGAGACCCATTGTCATTTTCAGTCAGCTTCCTCTCTTCCAAATTCTGTCACTACAATGGGTGCTTCTGTAATCCCCTGTTCTTCCAGTAGAAATCATCATGGAAATACTCCTGAAGCTGCCCCCGAAGCTCTTGTTGAGATTCATGTGCGTTTCAAAATCATGGCTTCAACTAATCTCTAGCCCTGAATTTGTGAAAACCCATCTGAAATTAGCAGTTCGAGGGTTGCTTTTTGAACAGTTATGCAACTAAATTTGTCAATCTTTATTGGCCTTCATGCGGTTCACATATTTGTGTTCATAGGCGCAAATTCTGCGACATCATTTTTCTTAATTTAACATATGAGACATGGGGAGAGCTCGAAAATGTACTGTCACCCCACATGAAAAAGGATCGAACGAGCATCTTTATTTTTTGCAAAAAGGCTTTGGAAGGGATAAGAATGAACATTTTCAAGAATGAAATGATGTCACAATTTTACCACTAAACTTCCACTCAATACCCAAATATAAAGAGTGAAGGATAAAAAACATGTAGAGAATAACAGAAGAAAAGTAGGAATCGAGAGACCTTCTACTAGCCCAAGATCGTTTATTATGATCGGAAGATTTAACTAAAGTGTTGGTAGGAGGAAGCACCACAACTAAAGTTTGATATGATAATAAATAATAAAAATATATAAAAGGGAAAAACCACGGGTTAGAAGGATTGACTATATAAATATGGGAGTACACTACTCTCAATTTCAAGGAGAAAACAATATATAAACACTTCTCTCTTGTAAATGGAATAACTCACTAAAGAGGACACTCAAGACTACAATATTTATCTTGGTGTATAACTCTCTTTGTGTTCTTACTCTTTTGGATAGTGGATGATCAAATAATGAAGGCAAAATGTTCTATTTATAATAAAACTAAACCGTGTGGACGCGTAGTGTGGACGCGTAGACTTCTAAAAGATCAATATGGCTTCTGCATGCTTTTACACTTTCCTTCTGCCTTTACACTTTCCTCCTGCCTTTACACTTTCCTCCTTCCTTATTTGACTAACTTTGTTGACATAAAGAAGAGGAAGCTATAAAAGGAGAAGAAAAATTTTGAGTAGAGAACTTTGTTATAGAAGAAGATTTCTTGAATTGACTTGATTTTTTGTTAAGTTACAAATGTACATGACCACCCATTTTTATACTTGTCTATGGATGATTCTAGATATTCTTCTAGATACATCTACAAGAAAAATCTAGTGACTTTATCTTTTACTTTAAAATATCTAGATATTTCTTTAAGATAATTATTCTAGATACTACGCTAGACTATTCTAGAAACTTAATAGGAAAAATCTATAATATTCCAAAAAATAAACTATAATTTTTTCACAAAACAAAATACATGATTTTTTGAGTTTCATACCTGAACTATCAGGTGTGCAAATTTCCTACCTAAACTATCACTAAATGTTTATTGAAACATGTTTAAACTATCAGTTGTTCCATTTTCCTACCTGAACGATTCAGGTAGGAAAAGTGAGCAACTGATAGTTGAGGTGTGTTTTGATAAACATTTAGTGATAGTTTAGGTAGGAAAAGTAAACATCTGAACCTAAATATTTAGGTGTATTTTTGACCCTTCACTCAAATAAAAGTGTAGCTCTTAAGTTATTATTCATTGACCGGGCATTTGGACATAAAAAAATAATAATAATAGCGACGTGTTTTTATAGCTTCTGTCATATGGGAGCCAGGGAACCAATTAGTAGTAACGTGGTAATAGTTTCAAAGAGAGAATATAATGGTAAGGTCAAATACAGAAGCCTTTACACCAACACTTGAGGTCACTCATAATGACCAATACAGAATTTTTTGGTTGGAACCCCTTCCTTAGATTAGTAAATTAAGACTTCTTAAGGGCTTGGTTTTGAGTTCACATGGAGTGCATCATTTGTCCTCGGATACATTCAAACCACTAATTCACCTGAAGTACCTCGCAGTTTATACATGTAAATCCAATTTTCATCCAGAACCACATCTGCTGCATCTGGAAACTTTAATAGTGAACGGTTCGTCCAAGACTCTAGTTTAAATGGATTTTTGGAATGGAAAAATTAAGGCATTTTACATTTATGCTGAATTTGATTTGGAAAACAATACGCAGCAGATCTTTTAAGAATCCTCTAAGTTGGAAAATTTGAGGATATATACGGGAATAGTAAATAAAATTGATGCCTTGTTGCAGAGGTGTCCCAATCTTCAAGAAGTTAAGATCATATTTTCTGCAAAAGAATATTCTGCAGAGCCTTTTTGTCCCAAATGGGAGAGTCTAACCCAGCTTCAAATACTTCGCCTTTTCATTCCCTCATCCCTGGTTGTATCTGAGTTACACTTGCCTTCAAATTTAAAGGAGCTGGTACTAGAGGGGACTCATATAGAAAGCACAATTTCCTTCATTGCGGGACTACCGAGTTTGGAGTATCTCCAGATTTTTTTCAATCAAAGGAGTGGTGCCTCGGAGATATCACGTTCCATAACCTTAAGGTCTTGAAACTGGTGGATATAGATATCTCAAGGTGGGATGCCTCGGAGGAATCCTTTCCCGGGCTTGAAACACTTGTTATAAAAAGGTGTGACAAGCTAAAGGAGATCCCCCTTAGTTTTGCAGATATTCCAACACTGAAACAGATTAAGCTGAAACAGACCACATTTACCTGGAGGGAGGAAAAAGAATCTTTTGAGGCTTCAGCTATGAGAATTAATGAAGCAGTCGAAGATATTGAAGGATGCGGCGGCATTGACCTCATTATTCCTTAATTCCCCTTTAGTTTCTAGAATCTCACCTTTCCGCTATTTTTTCGGGCCAGTCATTCGTTGCAAAGGTATGACATTTGTTTCATTCCATTTCTTATACTTAATGTAAACTTTCTCTGTGAGAATTTTGGTAGTAATTTTGAACTAATAGTGACATGTTTTTATAGCTTCTGTGGCATGGGAACCAATTACTGATCGAGCTAGTGAAAGATTCCTAATTTCAGCAAATATCAGGATAGACTTTTTCTCTTTAATTCCTTTGGGTAATGTAGGAGCGAAATTTAGTCTTTCCTCACATTCTTGGACATGAAGCAGCAAGGTATGTTGTTCCAAATTGATTGATCTGAAATTCATCATTGATCGTCTGTAAACCCAAAAGGGTAATAATTAAAGATTCATGACAGAAAATCAAGGTTCTCGTCAATGGGAAGCTCCATTTACCGACATCTACCTTTAGTGAGTACACCATAGTTCATCTCGGCTGTGTTGCGAAGATTGACCCCCCTTGCTCCTCTTGACATAGTCTGTGTTTGTGTCCTTAGTTGTGGAATCTCAAGGAGAAACGACGATTAATTATGTACCTCAAATAGTAGCTTCTTCTAGACCTTGGTGAAACTTCGAATGTAGGCTAAACCATCAAAAGGGTCAAGTGAGTCACCATATTGCAAATAATATTAATGATCTATCTTTTTTCTGTTTTGTTCTTTCCCATTTACTTTAACGAATGTCAGTATTCATACGATCCCATTTGATTAGGCTGCTCGGCTGAAGGAGCAATAATTGGTTTGATCTACATGCTAGCAGATTTAAGGAAGGTAATTAACTCTTTGTTCCTATACATGTGCCAAAGCTTTAAAACTTGATACTTTTTACTTGAATATTCAACATTCTTGATCCATAATCTTATTTATTTCTTTCCTAATGGATCTATTTGTAACCAAAAAACAAAAAAAAAAAGGTAGCCACGAATCAAAATTGAGTACCTTTTCTTGGATTCTTGATTGCTTGATCAGGTAATTACTGAGATGACTGATAGCGGAGTCCACAGAAGTGTGGAATGAACTAGCCATATTGATGCTATGATTTCAACATTTGAATGTGCCCATGATGTATTTTTTCTGTTCCGTCTTCAATTTACCTTAGTTTATGTTGAAATAACTTTATTAGTTTTACAGGAAAAAGATGCTAATGAACCTTATAATTTCAGGATCGATGAGTGGCTGTGATGGAACTCTCATTTTTATGGCTACTATCAAGAATGAAACTGATATAAGTTTATCAGACAAACTTTGGAGAAAACAAGATAAGCAAGAAGACACCTCTATTTGGCCTCCACCCATTTTGGGTCTCTTCACTTCAGAAACACAGACCCAAATGGTCCAATTACGCGCTTCCATAATATAAGCTACATTCATATCTCCCCACAGGATTCTTTGATATTTCTAGAAGTTGATGAGCTGTACAAAATAGTTAATTACATAGTTTTTTCTTTTAGTTTCCAGTCTTTAATTTAGCTCTTTAAATAGATGCTCTCTATATAGAAATATTCATTGGGAAATATACAGAAAACATTTTCTTCATATTTGCGTTTCTTTTCCTCTCTGAATTTTGTCAGGCTGTTCTTGTTGGAGTACCCCACAAAGATGTTGTCCTTAAGACACAGACTATGAACGTATCGAATGAAAAGGACTCTCAAGGGACAAGCCTCGTTGCAATCTTGCTTCTGTAGTTGAGAAATACATGAAAATCTTGCTAGAATTAGAGAAGTTCATCACTCATAAATCCCATTTTCTCAGATCGACAAGGCTTTTTAAGTTAATGTTAGTGAACAAGGTCCTCTATCAATCTATTTTTTGCATTAAGACTGTGCAAAGTCCAACTAATTTCAATATTCATAACAATGGAAAACAAAATGCAGCAGAAGAATATGATCTTCATCCAGAATCACATCTGCCCCATCTAGAGACTTTACTTGTGAAGTGTATTGATTATCCAGTGTTACCAGNCATGCATCTGCCCCATCTAGAGACTTTACTTGTGAAGTGTATTGATTATCCAGTGTTACCAGCAAAACTTTTTTTTTTTTTTTTTTGGAAAATGGAAAAATTAAGGCATGTTGAGATTACTAGAGCTTCTTTTGATTTGAAAGAGGATCGGATAAGCAGCTGTTCTAAGTTTTTTCGTGTACATTGTTTTTGTACTTCTCTTAGTCGTTCCATACTGATCTCAAGTTAAAAGGATGTGTAGAATTGGACAATTGGTTGGACAACTGCAGCAAAAGCACAAACAGAGTGGATGGAATTCTTTCGTAGTTATACTCATGCTGAAGTATATATCAGAAACCCCGCATCTTCTTATATTGTAACGGTTGCTAAGCTTGTTTTAATTGATCAATATGAAAGAATTTGATCATGTTTCTCTTTTTCTGTATGTTTCAGATGATTGAAGACCAACATCAGATGGTCTTGACTTCCTGTGATTTCTTGATGTCTTAGAGTTCTGTACTATTGTTAAATTTCCACATCCACACATCAGAATTAGTTCCTTCACAACAATTAGGACAGGGAACAGAAAGATCACTTCCCACCATTCCCAGTGTCAACGGATAACCACCTTCTCCATAAATTGGAAGCTCCAACCTTCTCCTGTATCGTCTGCTAAATCAAGAGATATGATGTTGCACATATTGAATGTATCGGCATCAGCAGATAAAGCCCAGTAAGCCTTCCCGTTAACAAATCTACCTGAAGAATTTACCAAAAAGTTTCCCTGAAACTTATTGACTGTTCTCCAAGAATCAGTCCTCAAACTGTACCTTGACCACAGTATCATATGAACCTCCATCATCAGAAATACACTGAATACCTACTATTTTATAATCGTCACGAGACTCGTCATATCCAAAATCATATTTGAGATAGTAGGAGATTCGGGTTTATAGCAATAAAGCTTATACCAAACCAAGTTTAACAAGATTCGGGTTTATAGCAGATGATTGTAAATCTGGTAACAAGATAGAAATACAAGTCTGATACTACATACAATAGACATGATGGAGAAAGCAAAACAGATCATTCTTCAACATCAAAAACAAGAAAGATCAGTAATGTATCATAATAAACGTCAAAAACAGCAATGTCAAGGCTTCCGCTTCTTGAAACGTCAGCAAGTACGGCTTAGTGTTCAGCATTAGCTTCCACTTCCTGAAATTCAATAGTACAAAACAATTCAAGGTTGCATCTGACCAAATTTTCACATGACTAGCAAAAACAGTGCATAGCACTACAAAAATAGACACCTAATTTAAGCAAATGCAACAGCATAGACGCGAGCAAATCATCATATTCTCAATGTAAAAGGATGTTTTAATGAAACTGGCATCAAAGCAGCACAATGTTGAAACTTCAGACCTACTGCAACTCTAACTATCTATAGAAGAGAAGACTCTCCTTTTACACCAAGGGAATAAAACAACGGAACTCTTCCAGATCACAAAAAAAAAAATGATAACAGAACTTTCATACTTCAAGGTAGACCCATCACACCATACCAACAATTTAGCCAATAAAATAAAACCTGCTCATACAAATTACAACATACAAACAAAGGATTGATGAGCAGAGTAAACCAACACCTGTGCTAAATATTTCTTCCCACCATTTAGCCCATATTTCAAATATGTTTCAGTACTCACTAGTGACCACCTAAACCAACACATTCACGCCTTTTATGGATTTGCTGCTCCTCTGAAAGTCTAAGTTGTGTATCTTTCTACATTAACCTGACATAGTTTTAAGCCAAACTATTATTCAATATTGTATTGAAGTTGTCTTACTTATGGTAATATCATTAGTAGACAATAGATAGAATGTGACGGTCTCTATTCCAATAAGAAATAGGAGCAAACATACAAGGTCCCTTTGCTTTATTCCCTTCGAATTTCCAGAATGTCTACATGGAGCGCCATTTGAATGAAATTTTTCTTCTATAATGGTATAAATTCTAACATTAATGCTTAGTACTAATTACACAAACTGGACTTGACTAAATTACATGACAAAAGACTCTAGCAAGTCGCAAAACACCCACTATTCCAAAACAATAAATTCTGAAAACATTTAAATTTTATAACAGCTACCTTTATTCCCATCAAAGCATCTTTTGTTCCTTTCTATCAATTATCAGTGCTTGCCAAACATGGAGTAGCTCTGTAAAATTTGATGGCATTACCCAGTCAGCTCCAAAAATATAGATCAAAACTGATTCCTTAGTATTCTCACATAAAAGCACCTGCTGCAAAGAATAAATCCTCTCTTCTGCAGCCTGTCCTGCGTTAAACACGCTCTGAGGGAAGCAAGCCACTTTGGTTGGTACCTTAGTCTTCCATATCAATTCCCAGTCATTAAGCCTTTCTTCTAAATAGATCCATAGCCTAATTTTTCTCCTATTTCCTACTTCTAGAATAATAATATTTTGAACTCCGACACCCCCCTGCCCCTCACCCCTTCCCCCGGGCATGGAAATACAAGATTTAATACCCGGGCATGGAAATACAAGATTTAATACATAATCTCCAAATCTCATTCTGTTGTGCATATAGATCAGAATGCATCACTTTAGACAATCGTTTGCTCTCTCAAATATCCAATTCGCGCAACAACTTCCCTGTAGATTTCTAGCCATTGGTCATATCTATTAGGACTGCATAAGGATATATCTTCTTCCCACAATGACGTATATTATGCGGAACAAGATTATTTACTACTCTATCCGTCCTATTTAAACTATCACTTTAGCTCACAAAAATTGTCCCAAAGTAGTTGTCACTTTAGGAATTCAAGACTAAAGTAGGCAATTGTTTCTAACTATACCCTTTAACATWAAAGAAATAGTTCTTTTTATTATTGCTCAAWTCTCAAAAAGCATTTAATAAATAGGGGTAACTTAGTGTATTATATGCTATATTTTGTTTTTCTTAATAGGCGTGAAAAGAGATAAAACGACAGTTCAAATGAGAAAGAGGAAGTATTTCCTTTATTTCATTCCATATGATACTCTTTTCTTTTTTAGATTACTAGTATTAGAAAATATCAATAATCATAATAAATTATCATATGACTTGTTTTAGTATATCAGATCATATTATTTTAAGAAAAATTCCAATTATCATCATGATTCTGAATGCTATGTACTCGATAATATAAATATTAAAAGAAAAGACTCATATAATAATCAAATAACTTTTTGATTCTTTATTTTTTATTAACATTATCCACATTGTTATTACATTACTAATATGAATTCTTATTAACTTGTCACTTTGTCTAATATCCTTGTCCAATTCTTAGTGCACCGAGCTGCCTAGGTAACTCTCCACCAAGGCTAGGACAGATGGAAAGAAATCACCTAGTGTTTTTTTGTCTTTGATGAGGTTTGAACCTGAGACCTCATGGTTCTCACCCACTTTATTAACCACTACGCCATACCCTTGGGTTATTTTATTTTATTTCCATTTAGTATTTACCGTAAGTAATATAATAGTTGACACAAAATTGTGATTTTGAATCCGTCCAAAGTATAAATAGAGAAGTTCTCTAATTGTTTTGTCACGCGATATATGAAAATTTTTAATAATTACTATTTTAGTATTATGTACAATAAGCAATTCAATTTCCGTCTCTTTTAATTTCAATTGAAAATTTTGAGCTGTTACTTTTTGAAATTACCTAATTCATCCCTTCCTCCTTAAAAAGAAAACTTCTACTAAAGAACCCTTGAATTCCTCGTTACGATATTTTCATGTTCAATGTATGTGAGAGATACGTGTAAATGTTATTACTCTCCTTCCATTAAAAGTATACCGACAAGGTTAAACATAATTCAACCAAACAATAAAACACATACATCAAAGGATTTGTTTGGATATGACTCTCACCTTCTCCTTCCTATAAAGAGTCTCAATTAAGTAATTTGGCCTTCTTTATCTTTCTATCCTCATATTCTTAATTTAACAAGTCTCAGTGTAGAAATTTGCATCAATTGCAGGTCTATTAATTAAAAAGAAGTATAAAATAACTAGAGAAGTAGATCTACATCTTGCTCGAAATTGTAATCATAGTTTGTTATCGTTTATCTAATTTATAGTGATGATCCATTTCAAACAAGGATTATCCAAGTCTATTTCTCTCCCGGACTCCCCTCTGAGGTTGTAGTTTCACTCTTTCTCTCTCTTTCTCTCATGATTATTGCAGCCTTGTTTCCTACAACACTGGTCAAGACAATATATTGAAAAAACAATATACAACCACCTAATAACTTGTTGTTTCATGAATTACGATATAATAAATGCTTACAACAAATACAAGCAACAATGATAAATGATTCACATATATTCAATATTTTGTCTCCTTATCATGAAAAAAACATATTTAACGTCTTGTCCAATATTTGACCCAAAAAAAAAGAGCATACCATATATCATGAAGTTTCAGGGATACACCGTCTCTGGTCAGATATTGTTAGGGGATTGACAAGGCTTTCTATATAGATTACTCCAGCACCACATCCCACAACATCAGAAGTGTGCTTTAGTTCTCTGGTTTCACCATCGTATATCATGATGGTTGAGCGAAGAAGAAGCAATAATTCACCCTTATTTGACAGGCGAAAATGTATAGAGAATATGTCATTGGGTACAGAACACATACGTAGCCCAACCGTTTGAGGATGTTTGATGGTGAACGATTTCATCCAAGATACGTTAACTCCACAATTCTTCATAATCCACACATTAGAGGTAGTAGCACCTAGACGAGTATAAAGCAGAGAAAGATCACTTCCCACAACTCCCGGTTTGAAATGAGAATTGACTTGTCCACAAATGGGAAGCTCCAAGATTTCCCATGTCTCATCTGCTACATCAAAAGAAATGATGTTGCACACGTTGTAATTACCAATAGCATTAGATAAAGCCCAATAAAGCTTCCCATTGACAAATATACCGGAAGTAGTTGCTAGATAGATGCCCTGATGCTCATGGACTGTTCTCCAAGAATCAGTCCTCAAGCTGTAAATGTTGACCACAGGCTTCAGTTTGTAAGTGTTGTACGATCTACGATAATCTACAAATACAGCTTTATAATCATCATGTGACTGGTCATATCCAAAACCATATTTGGTATATTCGAAAGAGGAACGCCAGGAGAAATTAAGTAATTTCTTTGACTTGTTAATAGTGGGGTTCCATATATATAATTCCATTGCGTGATTGAACAGACAAATCAGTCCATTGGCAGAGCCCACAATGGTAGTGAGGCTTTTGAAGGGAGAATCCAAGTGAAATAGCTCCGGAGTGTCATTGTTAAACAGGGTACGGAGAGAAGAAAATTTGAAATTTGCATTAATGTATGGTACTATAAATCTATGGTGGTTTAATTTGAGATGGGCATTCACGAAATCAGGGCTAGAAATGAGTTGATGCCATGATTTTGAAACACACATACATTTTAAGATGGATTTGGGGGGCAGCCTTAAGAGGATTAGTGTTATGATATCGTTGGGGATATCAGAGGAAGCAGAAGGAATTAAATAGGCATACCATGAAAGGAGTTTCAGTAGAAAGGTCTGAATCCAATCCCGAAAAGCATGAAAGGAAAGCATCGCGCAAATTGCAGAAGACCAGAGGAAGGAGGACGAAGAACAGGGGAAGGAGGAAGACGACCAGAGGAAGGAGGAAGAAGACCAGGGGAAGGAGGAAGACGACCAGGGGAAGGAGGAAGATGGAGTAATCTTTTTTTTTCCTTATAGAAAAGTATCTAAAGAATAACTACTGGAATTGAATCTCTGTCCTCAGACATGAAAAGGAGTTCTATGTTATTCTTATGACTTCCTTTTTTCTGTATAACAAAGTGAAGGGAGTTAGTTCTACGGAGTAGTCTATGTTATTCTTAAAAACACAAAAAGATAAGAGAGCACTTTGTCATTTTCTCAAAATTCTCTCATGCTTTATATATGAGTCCCATTTTATTTTCAGTGAGCTTCCTGTCTTCCAAATGGGTGCTTCCAGTAGAAATCATAATGGAGATTCTCTTGAAGCTCTTGTTGAGATTCATGTGAAAGAATTCAGCCACCATCCAGACTCAGAAGACAATTTCAAGGTATTACTCAGTGTTAGAAAATTATTTTTTCCATCAACATATTACATAGGGGGGTATACATGTTTTTGAAAATATTTTCCATATATTATTTATATAACTATATAAAAGAGGATCCTCAGCCCGGTGATGTGGCGCCCCTACAAGCGAGGAATTATATTTATCTATTTTTATAGATTTTTGTCAATTTAATCCATCTCACTGCAAAACCATTTTCCCACTTAATACCTGTTAAACTGAAATGCCTCTTCACCAAAACATCGGCAACAAGCGTGCGAAAAAACGCTATTCCATTGTACTTTCAACACTTTTCCGAAGATAAAACAAAAATTGTTAACCATGGACTTTGAAACCATTAAAAACCATGTTCAAATTTTCAAGGTACGACGCTTTTCAATTCTCAAGTACTTTCATTATCTTCAGCCCCATGAATTGTTACTGTTTACCTGCCCAAGGGATTCTTCCTGTTTACTTATAATCCAACTCTCGGATATTTTGACAAGAAACAACAAACACTATAAGGTATGCATTCGAATTCCCCCATGTTGGATGAATTGTCAATTAAAAGTTATCAATTTTAAATTATAAATTTTCAAGGTTATCAATTATAAATTTCTCTTTACGCTTTCAATCAAATTACACAATATGCAGTGCAACTTCAAATCTTGTGCGGTTTAATATCCCTCCTGATTTTTAAATTCTTCTGTGCGTCACACACAATCTTCCAGGCCACCTAAATGTTGGAAATTTAGAAACCTCTCTAAAACACTTTGACATTTTCATTGGGTTTTCAAGTCTCGCTCATATTTTTTCTTTGCAGATTGGTAATTAAAAATGCATCCTTTTGGTTGTTCATCCTTTATACATTTGAAATCAGAGAGATGTTACTTGTGAGAGAAAATAGTGGAAAACTTAATCCAGGAAAAAAAATATTTTTGATATCCATGATTGAAAAAATATGGCTCTGGTTTAACTGTTTCTCCTTCTTTAAATAACAGAAGGAAAGACAGAAACCTACATGCTTCACCTTGATTGTTTATAGACCAAAATTAGTGTATATATTTTTTTGTGTGTGTCCTATATGAATTAACTCCTTACATGAGACTTTTCATTGCTATAGAAATTGTACCTTCCAAAATTTTTTAGGGTTATCGATTTTGAAATCTTTGCTTTATATCAAACTGTGCTGTGAAATTTTAAATTCTCCTTCAGGCCGATCAACCATCCGTACTTTTAACTTCTTCTTTATGGCACAGTGCCACAACTATTGGCTATATTGGTCATCCATTTTCTTTAATTCACTCCTTAATACTTCTGTCTCTCCGGTGCATAGGGTTAATAACTATTATAAGTTGAGTATATCTCCAGATTGTTTCCTGACATTCCTTTATTCTACGTGTTATATTTTGTCGTTATTCGTGTTAACCTGTTAAATTCATTAGTTATTAATTCTACAAGTTCTGGAGATATATCCCCAAATACTGCTAATCAACTAAGAAACAAATCACATATATGCATCTTTGCACAAGCAACTTTGTAGCACTACTTCAAACTAACTACTTGGGATACAAACTGTCTCAGACATTAGGCATTCCAAAACAATTCCGGGCCAATGATTTAATCTTCTAAGCATCCTGCAATCCTTGGAAGGGAATTCACAAATCAAGCTTTTAGCCCATCAAGTGATTATTGTTAAGATACTTCTGATATAGAATCAAGCAGTATTAGTGCTAGACATAAACAGTTTTGTTATTTAGAATGTTACTATTGAAACTATTGATCAAATATGTGGCAAAATTCTCCCTGAAATTTGATGGGCATGTGGGACTGATAGTCTATAGCTTTATTGTTTCCCGCAAGTGTTTTATATTATCTATCAACAATCATATTTTACTTGAAGTTCCCTCACAGTATTTCTTGACAATATTCTTTGACTTCTAGATTTTTGCCTTATTTTAAGTTCATTGTAGCACTAAAGTTTGCATCTTTTGGTTGTTTCTTTGTGATATTCAACTATTATTTTGNAAAACTTAATCCAGGAAAAAAAATATTTTTGATATCCATGATTGAAAAAATATGGCTCTGGTTTAACTGTTTCTCCTTCTTTAAATAACAGAAGGAAAGATAGAAACCTACATGCTTCACCTTGATTGTTTCTAGACCAAAATTAGTGTATAATTTTTTTTGTGTGTGTCCTATATGAATTAACTCCTTACATGAGACTTTTCATTGCTATAGAAATTGTACCTTCCAAAATATTTTAAGGTTATCGATTTTGAAATCTTTGCTTTATATCAAACTGTGCTGTGAAATTTTAAATTCTTCTTCAGGCCGATCAACCATCCTTACTTTTAACTTCTTCTTTATGGCACAGTGCCACAACTATTGGCTATATTCGTCATCCATTTTCTTTAATTCACTCCTTAATACTTCTGTCTCTCCAGTGCATAGGGTTAATAACTATTATAAGTTGAGTATATCTCCAGATTGTTTTCTGACATCCCTTTATTCTACGTGTTATATTTTGTCGTTATTCGTCTCAACCTGTTAAATTCATTAGTTATTAATTCTGCAAGTTCTGGAGATATATCCCCAAATACTGCTAATCAACTAAGAAACAAATCACATATATGCATCTTTGCACAAGCAACTTTGTAGCACTACTTCTAACTAACTACTTGGGAGACAAACTGTCTCAGACATTAGGCATTCCAAAACAATTCAGGGCCAATGATTTAATCTTCTAAGCATCCTGCAATCCTTGGAAGGGACTTCACAAATCAAGCTTTTAGCCCATCAAGTGATTATTGTTAGGATACTTCTGATATAGAATCAAGCAGTATTAGTGCTAGACATAAATAGTTTTGTTATTTAGAATGTTACTATTGAAACTATTGATCAAATATGTGGCCAAATTTTCCCTGAAATTTGATGGGCATATGGGACTGATAGTGTATAGCTTTATTGTTTCCCGCAAGTGTTTTATATTATCTATCAACAATCATATTTTACTTGAAGTTCCCTCACAGTATTTCTTGACAGTATTCTTTGACTTCTAGATTTTTGCCTTATTTTAAGTTCATTGTAGCACTAAAGTTTGCATCTTTTGGTTGTTTCTTTGTGATATTCAACTATTATTTTGTGAAATATACACTCTATATATATATACACACATATATAAATATATGGTTATGTGAATTTAAATCTTCTGGCAATTATCTTTGTTCGTAAAATACTTTGGATTGCATTACTTTAAGAAGAAAACACACTAATGCCATAATAAAAATATGAATTTTTCGTTATTACTGATTTTAATAAGTTTCTACTCTTAGTTTGAGTCCTTTCCTTTCCTTGAAGGTTTAATAGGCGTAATTCATTCATAACCACCACCTCTTTGTAATCCTTCTTCTCCTTATATTTTTTTCCTTCAAGATTTACTAGAACATGGGAATTACATCACGGAGGAAAGCCAAAGTTCACTAACAGTGAAATTTCCTATTTGGCGAGTAACGCTCTGTCCATGAACCTTGAACCTGGCAAGCCCCCGCTCTCTAATTTATTTGGTGAACCTGGCAATCCCCCGCTCTCTAATTTATTTGGTAATCCAATTTGTAGTTAATTCTCTATATTTGGACTTTTAAATTGTAAATGGACTTTCTTTTAAGATTTTAGATTTCAGGCTGTTGCATTGACCATTTTTGTTAGACTCTACATGTTGCATAGATAAGTGAAGTTCTTTTAAGATTCTTCGCCAATTTTGTCACCAAATCTGTTTGAGCTGCATATGACATAACAACCTAAAAATCTCCTTCTGCAGTTTTCTTTTCCTATTTATGTTGATCCCTCACKRCTCAAACACATCTCCRCACCRTCTTATGTTTGTTCAATTCATCTTCTCCCCACTTTTTCATTGCACAACTTCAAGCATTATGTTTGTCATGTCTACGTCCATATCAAATGGAACTTACCACRAATATGARTTGAACTCTGTGGCATARCATTCACAATAMTAATGTCAGAATGTTCATTATATGYACCTGGAATTAGCCCTTCTTTTATGAAAATATTAACTCTTAAAGGTGAAAGAATTTAAGGAGTAATGAACTCCAAATTAAAGATAATATTTCTGTCATAGGAATATCCATTTTTTTAAAATCTTATTCATATATATCTTTCTTTCCGATATATATTAATTTGTCTCATCCTAACATATTTCGGAGTAACTTTATACATTCTACATAGGTCAGAACATCTTCATCGGCAAATATTTGGGGTTATATTAGAATTGTCGTAATGAAATGACGAATTAGCAAAAAGTGAAGAAAAATAAGTTTCATTTGTCTACGATATCTAAAGGTATCTGAATATTATAGAGTGATCATGCGTAAGCTTAATGATGATCATATGCAAATATTTTAAACATGCATCTGCAGTAAACGAAGGATACTCGAAGGTTTCTCTTTGTTGACTCTCTTTTGGTCTTTATTTAGATTGAATTTTGACCACTAAAAGATTTTTAATTTGCAAGGACAGATTGTTTGGGGGGACAAGTGAAATTGCAGGCGAAAGTTTGATACTTTGTTAAACAAGTGAGAGTTGTGGTTGACTGTAAATTGAAAAACCAAACAAATTAACAACTTAAGCGGCGAAAGAAAAGGGATTAATGGTTGACAAGAAATAGGAGAAACATGGTGCTCCAAACGATGCAGAGAGTGCGAAATGAAAAGCCAAAGCCAAGTTGAAAGAAGCACCAGCAATAGCAACAGAAGTACCAAATGATTTTATCAATCCATTCACTCAATACCAGAGTAGTATTTCTTAAATATTGCGTAGGAATCACGAAATTTATGGAAATGAAGGTGTATTTAACAACAATATTTTAGTCATCTATGATTAATAGCTCCAGAACAATAGATGGGTATTGGCATAACCAAATACATCAGATTAAAAAAAAAGACAGAATTGAGTAGTTTAAAACTTTTACACATACTTTTAGTTCAGAATTTAATATTTGCACGAGCAAAACAATTACAAGTCTGCATTATACAAAGTCATTGTAGTTGAAAAGAGGTCTATATATAGTCAAATTGCAATATGTCTATATAGTAGATTTGAGCACAATCCTATTGGGGACCGTTTCCTTCTAGAGCCTTACCTCGCACTATCTGAATGAACGAGGAATCTAAAGGGAATACCCGACACCTAACCTGTCAACTACAAGTTGCTAATTTCATACATGTTTGGTGGGTGCGTCATATATCCTACATTCAATATCCTCTTATTGCTTCTGTAGTGTCATCAATCACTTTCACATTTGATTTGAG
>JACEIK010002360.1:54854-73969 GCA_018107945.1 Datura stramonium
CTAGTGATGATGGCGGTAATAATTGGTGTTACTGGCTAGTAAAGGTGGTGGTGGTGCTAGCAATGGTGGTGGTGATAGTTTTGATGATGAAGATGGTTGGTGTAGTAGAGACTGGCATGATGGTGGTGACGATAGTTGTGATGATGGAGATGGTTGACGTAATGGTAGCGGTTGGTAGTGATGGTTATAATGGTGAACTTAGTCGACGCTAGTAGTTGGTGGTGTTAATGGCAGTGATCGAAGAATGTGTGGTGGTATAGTTGTTGCCGGTGCTAATTGTGATGGTAGAGGTGGTTGGTAATAGGGATTGACTGCAGTGGTGGTAGTGACTATAGGTATGGTAGAGGCGATGACGACAGTGGTGGGGTGACGAAAATGGCGGCGGCGGCGGCAATAGTGACTGTAACTTTAATGATAAAGGTGGTATGTGTGGTAAGGGTTGGCGACGGTAATGGTGGTGGTGATTGTGATGACACAGGTGGTTAGTGGTGATGGCTGGTGGTTTGAATATAGTAGTGGTGAAAATTATCCACACAGGCATACCTCTTATTCATATTAAGACTCTGTTTCAGATCTTAATGATTATTACCTATTCAAACTAAATAAGTGCTGAAATTTTAATAAAAATAAATGCACTTAATAATCTAAAGTCTGAACCATTTAGATTCAGACCTCCATTAAATGCAAACAAATAAGGCCTTAGCTCGCAGAAACTAACAACAAAGTACAAAAAGAGAGAGAGAGATCTTAGTTAGCTGAACGAATCAACAAAGTACACTTTTTTAAGAAAGACTTGGAATTTGCTGGACAAAACAATGAAGCACATTTTTTTTAAAAAATAAATTAAAAAGACCTAGTTTGCTCAAAATAACAATGAAGTCCACTTTTTTAAATAAAATTTTAGAAAGATCTAGTTTGCTGGAAAAAAAAAACAAAGAAGTACGCTTCTTAATTTTTCTTATTTTTTTTAAAAGGACCTTAGTTTATGCAAACTAACAACGAAGTACATGTTATGAAATAAAAAAGAAAAAATAAGAATATTGTAGAGAAAAAGAGAAGGAGAAAAATTCATATTCCTCTTGATGGGATGATTTACAATGAAAAGAATCCCTCTATTTATAGGCATAATTCCTCCTAACTTTTCCCAAAAGATAGACCTTCACCATTATTCAAATACACACATTCATTACAATACAAATAGCTTTATAGACATTTACTATAATACAAATACATTTATAACACTCTCTCTTGAATGTCTATTTTATAGATAATGTGTCTCGTTAAAACCTTATTAAAAAAAATCCAGTGAGAAAAAATCTAGTGAATGAAAAAGAGTACACATATCTAATAATACGCATTTTGGCTGCCTCGTTAAAAACCTTACAAGAAAAACTCAGTGGGACAAAACCTCGTAAGGGAAAAAGAGTACAACGACTATTAGCTCCCCCTAATTAGAATATCCTTAAATCTTTGCATCTCGATCTTGTGCATCATCTTCTTAAAAGTTATAATTGGTAAAGACTTGGTGAATAAATCAGCCACATTGTCACTTGAACGAATCTGTTGCACATTGAAATCGCTATTCTTTTGGAGCTCATGTGTGTAGAAAAACTTTGGCGAGATATGCTTCGTTCTATCTTCTTTTATGAATCCTCCTTTTAGTTGTACTATGCATGTCACATTATCTTCATATAAAATTGTGGGTACTTTGTCACATTTTAAATCACATTTTTCTCTAATGAGATATATCGTGGATCTCAACCACTCACATTCTTGGCTTGCTTCATGAATAGCTATTATTTCAGCATGATTTGATAAAGTGTCTACGAGAGACTGTTTTATAGATATTCAAGATATGGTAGTACCTCCACATATGAACACATAGCCAGTTTGAGATCGAGCTTTGTGTGGGTCAGATAAATACCCTGCATAAGTATAACCAACAAGATCAGGACTGCAATTGTTAGAATAAAATAAGCCCATATCGGTAGTCCCTTATGCATTATGTGTTTGATCTCATTCCAATTCCTCCTAGTAGGAGTAGAACTATACATTGCTAACAAATTAACCGAAAAGGCTATATCAGATCTTGTAGTGTTAGCAAGATACATTCATGCACCAATCGCACTAAGATATTGGTACTTTATGAACAAGAATTTTCTCATTCTTTTCTTGAGGTCGGGAGTGGATCCTTATTCACATCAAGTGATCGTACAACCATCGGAGTACTTAATAGATGTGCACCATCTATATAAAATCTTTTCAACACCTTTTCTGTATAGGCAGATTGATGAACAAAGACACCATTTTTCAAATGCTCAATTTGCAGATCAAGACATAATTTTATCTTTCCAAGATCTTTCATCTAAAATTCCTTATTTAAATAATCAATTGCCTTTTGAAGCTCTGTTGGAGTTCTAATTAGGTTAATGTCATCTACATAAACAACAAGTATGACAAACTCCGATGTTGTTTTCTTTATAAAAGTACATGGGCAAATTTCATCATTTATATAATCTTCCTTAGATAAATATTCATTAAGACGGTCATACCACATGCGTCCAGATTGCTTCAAACCATACAATGATATTTGCAATCTAATTGAATATATTTCCCGAGACTTTGAACGATATGCGTCAGGCATTTTAAATTCTTCGTAAATTTTCATGTATATCTCATTATCAAATGATCCATATAGATAGGCTGTAACCACATCCATCAAATACATTTCAAGCCTCTCACGGACAGTGAAACTAATAAGGTAACACAACGTTATTGCATCCATAACTGGTGAGTATGTCTCTTCATAGTCGACACTAGGCCTTTGTAAAAATCCTTGTGCAACAAAGACGTGCTTTGTACCTTTGTATTTCATTTTTCTCATTTCTTTTTTGCACAAAGATCCATTTATAGTCAACAAGTTTAATACCATTTGGTGTTTGAGCTATAGGTCCAAAAACTTCACGCTTGACAAGTGAATTCAATTCTGATTGAATTGCTTCTTGCCATTTTGGCCAATCATTTCTTTGTCGACGTTACGCGCGGATTGAGTTCAAGATCCTCACTATCTTGCATAATTTTTGTTGCAAATATTATATGTAAAGACATAATCCACCCTTTATTTCCTATCAATTAATTCGGCATCACTTGAATTTATGAATAGTTTCTTATTTTCTTGAGTCTTAGGCTCATTGATTCTTTCATGGATATCAAAATTTCTCAAGTCTTCAACTTCCATGTGGTTTTCGTAGTGTCATCTTGACCATTTATTTTTCTTTTTCTAGAATTTCGATCAGCAGAACCCCGATGGTCTACCACGCTTTGGCGTCTTTGGGCCTCATTAGCTATGGCACTAGTAGATGGTCCTTGAGGGACCATCAATTCGGTCCAGGACATTCTCTGCGAGGATTATGTGATTTAGTAATTCTTTTCAAATCGAGATGCATACGGCAGTTTTGATTTGCAATTTTGCGGGTGAATAATCTTTGTACTTCTTGCTTTCATAAAATAGAAGCATGCGAGGATCAAGATGAGACGGTATATGGATTTTTTCATAAATTCTTTTTGATTTCACTATTTTCTCCCCTAATTTTGAAAAAACTATCTCAACAAGCAGATAATGCAGAATTGAGCATTGAACATATCTCAAGTTAATGGTCCAAGGTAGCGAATAATGGAAATTCAAACCCAAAAAATAAATTCCCTAACCTTCTTTGGGACCAATCTTTGTGTGATGTGATGATGCTATAGGCACATATACAACACATCCAAAAATTCTCAGATAAGATATATTAGGTTCTGACCCAAACTAATTGCAATGGAGAAGATTTATGATAATTTATGATGCAGGGGCACGAACAAGTATCTCGACATGCGGAGATCGCGCTGACCCCAGTGAAGCGGGCAACCTAGTTTTCATGAGCAATGAATCTTGCTATCAATTGCGAGGCGTTTAATTAGTGACTTAGCAAGAACATTTTGAGTGAACATGAGCCTGAATGTTCAACTTTTATCCTAATTGATAAGTAATAATCATTAAATGTTTTGGGATGAAAACTCGGCAATATTATTAAAATTGAATGAACTTAATTTATTATTAGGAAAATGTATACCGCAATCGTATTATTTGTGCCAATAATTTTGCAAATGCCCAGTTGCGAGATAATGATAAACCTGCGTAAGAGACCATCACAGGGAGCATCTATTAGGACCATAAATATCCAAATGACCCCTTTAGGTAGGTGGATAGGTCGAAAATATCCCTATGTCTACGTTACGCGAACGCGGGAAAGTGAATCTCAACCTTTGTTAGTGATGGTCTCACAATTAACTTGTCTTAATAACAAACGGTACAAGAAAATTCACCATTTAAAAAAGAACCTTCAAGTTCTTTAATGGATACCTGTTGAATTTTCTATAATTAGATCTCATCATTATAGATCCGGGATGTCCCAGGCGATTATGCCAAAGTACAAAAGTATTTGAATCGGTAAACTTACGATTTACTATAGAATGTGTCTCAATTGCACTAATCTTTATCAATACAAACCAGAAGATAAACGAAAGGAATTTTTCTATAACACATGTACGCGGAGACATTCTTGGTGATACCAAGATATTGAAATTCATCTCATCTATTGTATTGATATGATGCCATTTTACGGATATCTTTAAAACTCAACAATTTCCTCGAGACTTAGGAGAAAACATAGAATTATTTATGATGAGTTTAGCTCCTTAGGCAAGATTATAGTGACTTTGCCAAAGCCTCGATCAAAATTGAGTACTTCACAGGAAATCGTGTAACATTTATCTTGTCCATGTTTAAATAAGAAAAATATTTCTCATCTTTGAATATTATATGTGTTGTACGGAATCAATCAAACAAAATGTCTTCATAATTTGACAACTTGATTTGAGAGTTATCCATATCTTCAAATAGAATGACATATATAAGATAAAATATATATTAAAATTTTGTACAAAGTAAAAGTTAGTTAACAAATTAATAATTATCTTCTACTAAATAATTAACAATTAATAATACGTCTACACATCATCTTGTCATTATATTAATTAAATAAACATTTACGTACCAAATTTGTCAAAGTATAAATAAGTTCCCATGAAGGAACAAATAAATAAGTTTGTTAAATAAATGCAAAGATTAATACCTCTTTTAGGGAAAAATTTCTCAAAAAAAACTTACGCTGCCCTAATTTTTTTACTTTATTTATTTTTTTTGTAAACAAACCAAAAGTTATCAAAAAAAAAATTAGTAGACAGGCATACTTATTTTTTAACAAATGAAAAAATTCTCAAGAAGTAACAAAATATTATTTAAATAAGATGAAAACTAGATTAAATTTTATTAATAACTATAATAGCAGCCATGACTAGATTAATTAATACTTATATGGCTAGTACTCATGATCTTTCTTCACTACTACAAATTGGTAAAAATTAAAATAAAACTATATCAATCTCTCCACGGAGACCATCACCCATCAAGTGATTAATCTTTCCTCCGGTGCTCGAATAAATCTACATCAGAGCTTATGTGATGTCAACATGATTTCGAGAGATAAAATTAGCCTCGTGATTTTTCTCTTTCTTCTTTATTGATGCTTGATAAAGCTCAACAAAGTGTTTCGGAGTACGACACACATGTATGGTGTCCTTTTCCACCACATCGAATGCATCCAACTGCTTCATGATTCTCATGTTTTCCTTTTTCTTTTGATAGTGTTTTTTCTTTGATGAATGTTTAACACCGGAAAACATGATTTCTTTCTTGATCATAATCACGACCCGACCACGTCCACGACCCGAATGCGACATTTTCCATGCTTAGCATGATGGGCGTACCTCATTCACTTGAGAGATGGTGTAGATCCAGTAGGTCGACTCTGCATGATTTTTAATTAACAATTATTATTTTGTTCAACCGTGAGAAGATGAAATGGAGTTTGGAATACTTCGTGAACCTTTCTCTAGATATTGTTCTTTATGCAAAGCACATTCGAGTATGAAAGTTGGAGACGTCTTTTCCATCCATATGGCATCGTGCAGTCTCTCCGCATAGTTTCAATTAAGAAACAATTATGAACGTTGAAGAGTTGTACTCACGAAACGAGTTATAGTCTTGAAACCGGATGCATCAAATCATATCGTACTTTTGGATGGATGACCATCTTGGTGGGCATATTTTTCTTCCAGGTTATTCCACAAAATAAGTGGATCATAATCATGAGATATTGATTTCGGAATTTCGTGATATGATGGCTTCAAGAATATCATAGCCTTAGCATGATTTTGGTTTGATACTTTATTTTTAATTTTAGTGGTGTCTCCAAGACCCATTACCTCCAAATGGATTTCAACATCCAACGCCCATGAAAGGTAGTTCTTGCCCGAACTTTGAAGGGCAAAGAACTCAAATTTCGTTAGATTAGCCATATTAAAAGGAAGGGAGGGGAAAAAATATAATACCTTGGCCTACAAATTTTGAGAAGGTAGAGTCTCATGCTGATAACGTGTTATGAAATAACAAAGAAAGAATAAGAATATTGTAGAAAAAGGAGAGAAATTCTTATTGCCATTGTTAGAGATGATTTACAATAAAAGAACCCTCTATTTACGGGTATAATTAGATTCTAACTTTTCTCAAGAAAGATAGATTTGCTATTATACAAATCTGTGATTCACTTCTGATATAAATATTTTTATAGATATTCATTTATATCTGAATCACATTTATATGATTGCACTTTTTTTAAAAATAAAAATAAATAAAAACGGCTTGTTGAAGAAATCAAAAGTGCATTGTTTTTAATAAAATTTTAAAAAACCTAATTTGCTAAGAAAAAGACAACAAAGTGCGTGCATTTTTTAAAAGGAAAGAGGATAAAAATGCCTTTAGAATTATATGAAATTGAATAAAATTGTCCTGTTTGTTAATAGTTTGGTAAAAATCTCTTTTGTTAATGTTTTGGTCCAAAAATGTCCACTGTTGTTAATAGTTTGGTCAGAAAATGCTCTTATTCTTTTGGGCCAATGCCCTTTTCAAATAAATATTTTTTAAACATAATAAAAAATTTCAATAATTAAAAAAATAAAAAATTAAAAAAACTCAAAATTCATAAAAAAAAAAAAACCCCAAAAACAAAAAACAAACAATATAAAAAATATAAAAAAATTAAAAATATTTTTATTTCTTAATTTTTTTACGGGCGAAGAAAGGTAAGCGTTAAGATATAACAATGTCATAAAAACCACGACAAATTATTACATTACTTCAATTTACAAAATATCTTTAAAATATGGCTAGATAAAATTTTGTTGATTCTTAATTTTCATTTTAACTTTAGAATCCTGAAATATATTAGCAAATATTTATCATACTTTAATTGAAAAGATTAAGATATAAAAATATTTTTAATTTTTGAATTTCAAAATTCAACTTCACAATTTTTCAAGAATTATAAATCAAAAACAATTTGAATATTTTTTTTAACACACACACACATAATTATTCTATTTAATTGATAAAAACGAAATTAAAAAAGAAGATTACTTCTCCTTTTTCTTATTCGTTAAAAAACTTTTAAAGAAAGAATCCTTTTAAAAAAAAATAATGTGTTTTAAATAAATATTTAATAGGAAAAGTTACTTTACTTCGTTCTCTTACTTTTTTATTTTGCTTAAAATCTTTAAAGTCAAAATGTCCACCTAATTACTGATTTCTGTTACATAATTATAGATTATTTGAAATTTGTTGGCTACTATGGTAAAATGTGTGCAAAATTATAGTAATTGATAGAAAGAAGTTCAAATTTTCATTCTTTTATCTTATATTTTTAGAGAATAATTAATTTAATTACGGGGGAAATTCTATTTTGTAATAGACAAGATAGACAGAGAACTTTACTAATTTAGACCCATACTTTTTGAAAAAATACAATTGGTATGATGTTAGAGTTTTAAAAATGAAATATATAGAATTTAAATTATGAATATGCATTTATATTTAACGTAAAAAATATGTATAACATTCAAAGAAACAGAGAAAGTCTTTGTAAATTTTAAACCTTTCTATTTTCTATCTATATGATTTAATTGGTATGATGTTAAGAGTTTTAAAAATGAAATATATAGAATTTAAATTATGAATATGCATTTATATTTAACGTAAAAAATATGTATAACATTCAAAGAAACAGAAAGTCTTTTTGTAAATTTTAAACCTTTCTATTTTCTATCTATATGATTTATGGCTTTTAAAAGCTTATTACTAGTGGATTCTTTAGGTAAGTAATAATCCATTTGGATAAGAAAAAATTATTATGAACGTATAAAATCGGAATAGTACTAAAGGATAAGCTGAATGAAGTCTTCGGGGAAAGTCCATTTTGAAGAGTCTCCGACAAAAGTATCCGAAATTGTTGCGTATTTGATACCGGTCACTTTCTTCATAATGTCACACCAAGCTTCCATTGATTAAGATAGGAATTTGTAGCTCAAAATCAAGATTATTGGCCTAAAGTCATGTTAAAAGAAAGAACAAAAATAAATACACGTCAACAAGTTCGTACAAGATCTCGCGGCAGCTACGCTTAACAATTTGCACAAATTAAGCATTTCTATTGGATGATTTACTATAAGGTCCAAACAAAGCGATTTCATATTCCATATATTCTAATTATTGGCTATAAATAGTTGAATTATTCGCTCCTAAAGGATTGGAACTTTGATATTTGCCTAAATGTATTGGGCCCATGGGTGTATAGAGTGAAGTGTAGTGAGTATTTTGCAAAGCCCAAATTAAGTCCTCCTGGGCCCTGGCTCCAAATACCTGAAACTGCAAAGCCCAAACATACAGCTCCGAAAAGTTGTAGACAAAAATTCAAATATTCCTATACCATCGCGCCATTTTCAAAAACAAGTTGTCGAAGGAACAATGGAAGAAGCATTTCCCAGTAACGGTGAACGTGAAGTTGCTTCCGCTCTTCTCCTTCTCTCAGCCATATCGCAATCTCCTCTTCCAAAGTAAGACAAATTCAAACTCAAAACAACAATTCAATTCAATTCAAACTTCATTTTAACATTTTTCAGTTACAGAGTTGTTATTGATCACTGATCAGCTTGTGTTCTGAAATCTCAATTTCAGAAGCAATAGAAAAACTGAGATTTCGAGAAAGGTAGCCCTGAATAATTCGTATTCGAATGCGAAAAGCAACTCCTCAGCTTCCTCGATTTTGACCTCTGTTGATTGCTCGTTCGGGGAGGCTCGATCACAATCTCGTCGCATGAAGATGATTGCCGCATTTCGCGATCAGATAATGAAGCTTAAGGTTATGAGTTAATATCTTGGATTTTTCACTGCTGTTGAACTCCTCTGTCGCTAGTTTTCATAATCTAAAAATTGAAGAACATTTGGCAAATAGCGCAGTACTTTGTTGTGAATATCTATTATTTCTCTAAGAACAGCTGAAATACTTTGGTTGGAAAGTTTGATGCATTCTTTTGCAGTCTCTAAGAAAATGATATGCCAGATTTGAATTTGCAATCTGCTATGGTTGTAAGATCTTTTAAGTTTCATCTATCACATGGCTTGTAAATTTGAGGCACACTACAGCTCTACAGCCAACAGCTTTACTGCCTTAGATCGTAGTTTTCTACACTGTTTCGATCTCTTAGAATTTTGAATTTCATTATTCTGATCGATGAAGTTCCATTACTCTGTTTCTGGGTTTTAGGATTTGAGAAAATTGATGCTTATTGTGATTCATTTTCTCAAAATTTATCTTACATTCCGACTTTTTGCTTAAAAAGTGGAACTAATTTTATCACTCTTAGTCTTATTTCACCTTGTAAAAGAGTTACCAATTCACTTTCGTGTAACTAAAGGTCAACAGAACACTTAAATTTATCTTCTTCAATCGAAATAGTTATCAGATCTCTGCGTTTCAGATTTATATTGGAGATTTTTGCAGGTTGTTAGACAGCGACGATCAAAGAGCTTCTTCATTTCTGATTGCCAGCAAATGAGCTCAGGCAAGCCAGCAATGGCCACCACTTCTCGGACAACGTTTTCTGGATTCACTATGGTTTCTGCTTCATCTTCGTCTTGTGTATCCACTGACTCTGTCTTCAGCGGCATATCCAGCGCACGAAGTCTCGCGGCTGATAAAGGGAGTCGCCGGAAGAGAGACAGTCTGTTGACTAAGGAGTTGAACCCAAATGCACCGCCTTACCTGCGCCGCCGAGCGGAAGCCATCTTGAGGATCTTGTCTCATGGTTCCACTTCTGAAATTAGGATTCGCCAGTTGATAGGCAATAGCCCTGACACCAGCAAAGCGTTAAGAATGTGAACTCCTCTCTTTCTCTCTCTCCATCCGTTTGGTGATAGTGTTTGATTGAACAATAAAAGTTAGCGTAAATGTTATTATTATAAATAGGATTGTATCAAATACTTCTAAGAATGGAGGAAATACTGGTTATAACCTGCTGTTCATGTTAGAGTTATGAAGGAATCAAAAAATGCAGGTTGCTGAAGCAAGGAAAGGTGAAGAGGTCAGGCGCAGGGGGTCCCTCAGATCCCTATATTTACGTGGTTAATTCAGCAAGTAAGCAGTGATGCATTAACCTTTTTTCCTTTTATTCTAATTATAAGTCGGAACTGAAAGTATCCTTTGCTACATTCTTAGTTCTTTTGCTTTTGGCTGTGATACTCTTCCTCTTTCTGTTCATTTTAAGACACCTCTAACTATTTGAATTTCTTGACTGGTAATGTTACTCTACATAACTAGGGATCAGAGGAATTCATCAAATTCAATCGATTGCTTAAAATTTAACCATTGACGTGAAATTTTCTCTATTAATATAAGATCATCAATCAAATTAATATCTTAAATTTTGTGCCGAGTCAAACACGTCTTGTAAAATGAGAAAAAGGGAAGCCTGGAAGGAGTATTCAGTATTAATCAGTTGCTACTTCTTATCCTTTCCCATTTTAAGTCAATTTTAAATCAGAAGCACTGCAACGATGTAAAAATGTATCTGCAGGTTTACTTTTCTTTATGAAAGTTTTGTTGCATTATCGTTACAGGGAAATTCACCATGACTTATTATGGCGGCAAATCTCTCTCCTATTGTTTGATCAAATCTTTTAGCTTCTTTCATTTTTTTGGTGCAGATAACAAGCAGATAGCTCTGAAACAGGTGTGAATCAAGTTACTTATTCATCTGGGATAGACGATTTTTATACAAGACCACTCGAAAGATTATATTAATGAGACGAAGTTTAGCTCCCCAGCTTTCTGACCAGGTATGCTCATTGCTAGCCAAACTTATCCACACCAAGTGTGGAGTTGTTTTGAGTTCGAAAACTAGTTATTATCTTTGTTCATATATGTTAATGCTGTGGCTTATTGTCTTTACCATTCTGGAATAGATGCCATAATATTTTTGTTATCTAGGACCATTGGTCAGAATTTATGTATGCAGCAAGTGAACCAAGTAATCTTGCTTCTTGGGCCAGAGTGGTTTACTTTAGCTATATATGAGATTTGAATGACGTCCTTCAGCAATCTTCATGTTGTTTTGCCAAACCCATCACTTTGCTAGGTGACAATGTTGGTGCGTTATATTATAATAGCACTCAAGCTAAACATTTGGCTGTTTATATTATTTTGTCCATGAGTTTGTTGAAAGCAACCGATAAAATTGTTGCCATGTTATTAGAAGGTCTGGGGTAATGCAAGATAAGACCACATATTATAGACCTTTATAATCCAGCCTATCTTTCTTCCAATTGATTCAAGATGTGTTAAGTCAATTTGGTTCTTTGCTCGTTTTATAAAAGCATCGATGCTTGCTGACAATTTCATGATAGTAAGGAGCAATATTCGTTTTTTGATGTATATATACATGTGAATTGCATCTTTCATTAAGGATAAATGATAGTGCATATTGCATTTGCAGGAGTAAATGTGCTCGTCCCATAATTTGCAAAATTTGTGCTTAATATGAGTAAAAATTCTTCCACTGATTTTTGTCTAGTAAATAACCTTCTACTCCCCGTAGAAAATACGCAAACACATGACATTCTTTTTTTTTCCATCCATGTACTCGTGGAACTTGATATATTTTCTTAATTTAAGAAGTCAAAAAGCAGCTCAGATTCTCAAAGCCAAAGAAAAAATGTACATAATCTACAATATGACTGATCGAAGAGAAATGAGAGGTGGGGGAGGGTAAAGCAAATGTAAATGTCACAGACACCCAAAATACATCTGTAACCTTTAGGATATTGAGGAGGAATTAGGTTAATAGATCTGTTGCAGAAGGTTTCCTCGCCAAGAAGAAATACATTGGAGTGAAAATGCCTTCCCTGCATCATCCAAATTGTGGAAAGGATTACCATCGGACGCAATTTTTTTTATAGAAGAAAGCATTTACATAATGCAATCAGATACTGATAACCTTTAGCTATGGACTCAGCTCAACAACCCACATCATGGCTGCATAAAGTGCATGTCTAATGAATACGAGAAGTGATCACTGTGACAAAACGTGTGATCTATTCGAATAATCTATGGACCATCGGGCAGCTAACCAGTATTAGTTATCTGGATTTTCTCAAGGCCAACAGGCAACAAGTGAAAGATACTCTGCTGAACTAGTTTCTAGGTTATTGTTAACATAAGCAAATGACTTCATTATAGTTCACTGTCAAAAGCTGCAGTAAATTGACTATTGTTTAGCTTAGTCTCGATATAAGCTAATACTTAGCATAAATAAGTTTTCAAAGGGACTTCTTTAGCTTCAGTATCTAGATGGGATGTTGAGGGTACTTGGCCAGATTTTCAGATTAGACGGGAAGGAAACAAGTCCATTGCATGTCAAAGAATCGCTCATAAACTGTGTTACTCCAAAATCATTTTTCCTCAAGCCCCTCAACTTATTTTCCATTCTTTTGGACACAATTATTTTACGTCTTCATAAAAGTCCAGTTGGTCTATCATCAATCAATCTGTCCATTCAGTAAATGACATCTTCAGTTGATAACTAGAGTGTTCAATTTTCTTCAGTGTTTTTATTTTTTTTGAGAAGGTAACATATAATTTTCAAACTTGGTCTCAACTAACACCCCTGAGGGTAGCAAGCAGGTCTCACTTACTTTCCACCTTCAACAAGAGCATCTGCAGCTTGCTCCAGGATGGCTTGAACCTTTTGGCTACCCTCAGGGGCGAGGCCGACTCGCTCTAATATTTTGACCTAAACAGAAGAAATCCAGGCAAATTAAAATTTGACATTATTAGATTCCGTAAAGTCAAGAGCTAACAATTAATGAGCTATGGAGATGACAAATTAATTATAAAATAATTGATAATTGGGAAACAACATTCATAAAATTGAAGAAATGTGACCTTACCATGTTTCTGGTGAAAAAGCGTCCAAACGCCGTCACACGTACATTACTTAAGGAGAAATGACTTTTATCCAGAGGCAAATACCAAGGGAGAGGAGAGCTGATAGCAATATCCTTGTCCCAAATAATCTTTTGCATGAAGTGGAAATACAAAAAAGAAGAAAATGTTATTGGGAGATTCTGTAAAGAAGAACAAAGTTTTGTATAAGAGGACGTTAATGATTCCTCACACAACAAAAAAGAACTTAAGTGCGATATATTAAAAAGTTTCTAGGAAATTAGTTGAAGCAAGGCTTACATTATGGTTTTAAAACTTGATAATACGTGCTACTTCCGATCATAGAATAAAATAATAAAGGTTTTAATACGGTTATAAACGGAGGTTCACAAGATAAGCAGCTCACCTCAAAACCCGCATGTTTCAAAGCTTCAATGCACTGGCCCATTGATCTGATATCAGGAAGTCCATTACCAAGCTCCACCTCACGCTGTTTTATTTGATCCAAGTCTGTCGTTAGCAGCAAAATAAAGAGAACAAGAAATTTGAGTTTAAAAAGGTGGGATACCTTGATTCTCCTGTGATTCGAATTATTAGGATCAAAGAAATCAGTGATACACCATTCATAGTTAGCAAAATAGTGGCCAGGCTTCAACACTCTGAATATTTCCTTGTAGCAATCAAACTAGTCATCCACAACATATTGTGAAAACGATCAACTATAGAAATATTCAAGTGGATCAGAGAAATCCAGAGTGAATTCACAAAAACTCCGGTAAGTATTCTGAAAGTGCGTACCACGTTTGGGGCATGACATGTAGCTTCTATGGCAAAAATTCCATCAAAACTGTCGTCAGAAAACGGCATACTCATGAAGTCCGCCTACATTTTATAGAAAAAGCGCGATGAGAAAAACACTACTCTTTGATGGTAGAATAAAATTTAAAAAGAGTCAACATTACTTTCACATAATTGCAGGTGTTGTCAACTGCTGCAATACGGTTTAGTTCCTGCAAAGCAATCAATATAATAAATTGAAATCCAGTTCATACACAACTAAGATCCTAAGAAATGAGAAAGGAAAAAAAGATCATATATCACCATGCAAGTGACTTTCTTGTACAGCATTTCAATGGATACAGCGTCCCTAAATTCTCTCTCACCCCATTCCCCCACCCCCCAAAAAATGAAGTAAACACGCACACGCACACACACATAAAGTACTTACTTTTCCTCGTGTTACTTGATATTCATTGTTGTTGATTCCAGTAACATATGTACCACTATAAAAGATAAATAATATCAGATACCTGTCTGGAAATGAACAAACTCATACAACAGTTAAGAAGAATAAACTAATAGTGATTTCGGATTAACTAAGCAGGCACTGATGGAATACTACCAACGATGAATCCTCATCCCAAATAATGCTCGACAGATCCATCTTAATGGAAGAGCTATCAGAGGAGTTCAATATTTGATTTTAAGCATCATAAGTTATTTAATTGGATACCTGGCCTTTAGTACAATGAGAGATAGAATACATAAGATATGGTGATTAGGGTGTCCTCGTGAAGCTGTTAAACAGCAATGAATATTCAGCTTTCTTTTTCTTTTTAATTTGCACGTCCCAGGTGAATCAAACTAACTATTAACTCTTAAATTAGGCATGTCTTTGAAATAGCAGCCAAATGGATAACAATGAGCTGTAAATAGATGTTACGTGCTCCTATAATCTTCCATAGTGCAGGATACTAGGAGGAGCCAAGTATTCAGCTCTTTTATGTCACAACTTGGACACTAAAAATTAAGCAAAAAACAATGTACTAACAAAGGACGAAGAGACCGTAAACAAAAGTAAGTACGATTTCAATCTGCCGTGATGTATATAAAAAATATTCTGAGAAAAAATGTATGATTAGATTTTCAGATAAGACACAACAACATATACAGTGTAATCCCACACTCGTGGTTTGGAGAGGGTAGAGTATACGCAGACCTTGCCCCTACCTCGTAGAGATAGAGAGGTTGTTTCCGATAGACCCTCGGCTTAAATTAAAGCAATGATTTTCAGATAAAGACGCATGCTTGAGAAATCATACTTAACATTATTGTAATACTCATTCCAAAATACAGAACTGACTTTTACCTAAATCTTGCAATTTCTCTTAAAGGGCCGCCAATTCCACATCCAACATCTAAAACCTGTCAATGGATCAAGGAATTTTCATTATGTTCTACTTGCTAAAATGAAGTTGAATAACCAAACATGAACCAAAGTCAGAATTAAGAAGGAGAAAGAGTAGCAGAACAAAAAGAAACAAATAAAAGATAGGATCGACATAGACAACGAAATGCACCTTTTGTCCTTGTTTTACCCCTAATTGCAAAGCAAGAAAGTGCTCGTGCCGTTTGATACTTTCTCGAAGTGATTCTCCTTTCCATCTGTTATAAGAAGGAAACTACAATAATTGCTAGTCATCTTTTTGCTGATTATTATGGGATTCGACCATAAGTGCATTTGTATACCAAGAGAACCTACCTTGGAGCAAAATGAAAAGATTCACCCCAACCATACTCATAAAAGCTTGTTGCTAGATCATAATATTTGTTAATCTGTAAACAAAGAACATTTGTTATGAATTAACTAATGAATTCTTGAAGTCCTGTACAAAAAACCACAAAGAGGATAGGCAGGGCTAAACAATCAATAGAATATCAAAATCCCACCGGAAAATGGCAAAGGTAGATCCCTACCTTGTTAGCAGGGGAATGGAGCTAGATGGACGCGAGGGGGTTCAATTGAATTCCCTTTGTCCGATATTATACCGTGTAAGTGGGGTTAAAATGATTTTTTTTTCTGCCATATGTATGAATCATTGAATAACCTTGATACAAGGAAAGATTCTATTACAATGGTAAACAGGATTTAAGAAATTTGCTTTAGGTGGTATGTTCAAATCTAAGGTGTACTATCTTTATGTTTTTGATCCCCTTATTAAATAAAATTTTTGGCTCCACCACTGCTAGTTAGTTCTTTGACTGTCTGATTATATCTTCTCCAAATCTTACCATATCGATGTAGTTAGCTTTCCTCTCTTCCTCTGCTTTTCCATCACAGGCATGATATTTTTCGTACCTAAAGTAGTTTATAACCCATTATTACATGTGCAAAAATAAAATACATAAGCCTATTAAAATGATGAAATAACAACAACAACAATAACCCAGTGTAATCCCACCAAGTGAGGTCTAGAAAATGATAAAATAACAAGGCTGCAAATTCAGGAACCATTTGTTCATAAATTTTTTTTTTCTTTTTTCAAAGAAAAAGTTTCAAAACATGGTTTGGTTATACATTGGATCGATTTTTTGAATTCTTTTTTCAAGATGAGTTCTTCAAAATTTAACCTCTTTTTCAAGTGAAAAAATCCTTTCCACACACAAATGTTCAACTTCTTTTAAGTTAAATGCATATCCAAACATAACTTCAATTTTCAAATACCTTTTTTCAACTTAACTTTAAATAATAGTACCTTTTTTTCAAATATCACATCTTTTATGTCCAAACGCCTACTAAATAAAAATAAAAGACTGTTTTACTAACAAAGAATTGTGCATTAACTTTCTTCGTAGATCAATTAATAAAACTGACCATACAATTTACTAACGAAGATTTGAAAAAAAAAGAAGAAAAGGAAATGCAACAATAAGCATCTTATCTAAGTGACATAATACATAAACGGACACTCAAACTTGGACTTAGCTAGAAAGTAAGTACTCCAACTTTGAGTATGCACGTCTGCACACCTCAACTCCTCTCCATTATTTCAGTTGAACACTCCAACTTACAAAATAATTATCTAGACACGTCGAACATAGTGGGGATGAGTCGGAGTATTTAGTTGTCAGTTGAGACTAAGTTGAGGTATCTAGAAGTGTACTCTCAAAGTTGAAATGCTTATTTGTTAGTTGAGACCAAGTTTGAATGTGTGGTGTCTATATACTATCTAAAGCAAATACACTTCTGAACAAGATGTATGATAAAATAAATGCAGTTTCAGAAACTAAATCAGCAGTGAATAATAAGTAGAACAACACTAAATTTGAAGCTATAAAAAAGTATGCTTAAATAGATGGAATAAGAAATTTACTTCTCAACAGCAGAAAGAACTTCCTTCTTCTCAATCTTGCCACCAACCCCAGAAGCCAGATCCAATGTTCCAGATTTTGACATCTAAGAAAGAAAACATCCATCTTCAGAATTACATACAAATCTATTGCAAGTCAAACAATGAATAACAGTTTGGATCAGAATAATTACAATTACAGTACTAGATAGAATATTTGGGAACAGCAGCTGAAATTATGTTGACTTCCCAACTTCGGGGCGGGCCGGATATATAAGCATGAGGCCCGTTAACTCGGGTTTGGGTTTGGGCTTGTACGTAAACATAATTTTGAGTGGGCGTTCTATTTTGGAAGGACTATTACATAGATATATAAAATTAGGGGGGAATGAATAATTTATTTTTTAAGAACTAAGGGGTCATTTCATATTTGGTGTGAGGTATAAAAGGTAATAATTTTGAGATAAAATATAAAATAATTTGATCTTATATTTGGTCAGGGGTATTAGTTAATTCTGAAATTATTTATCCCATCATTTGAAAATAATAATGTAATAAGTTATATCATATATATGGTGAGTAGTGGCGTAGCCACATATATCACGGGGTGATCAGTCGAACACTCTTCGTCAAAAGATTATATTATATATAGAAAATTATGCGAAGTATATATATTAAAAATTAATTTTCAGACATATATATTAAATCTTGAACACCTTTAACGAAATTTATGACTTTGCCATTGATGGTGGGATAACTAATCCCATGGGATATCCCGATCATGGGATAACTTTATTTCTCATACCCCATACCAAACGATTATAACAAATCAGTGCAATCTTAGAAGTGGGATTTGAAAAGGATAAGAAATACACAATCTTATATTTATGTTTTATGGGGTAGAGATTATTTCTAATTGACCCTCGGTAACCCTCTTTTAGTGCTTGAGACCAGCAATGTGAGTGAACTCACCTTGGGGAGGTGTACAATTGACATAAAAAAACATAAATTATAGTGTTTATTGTAAAATATATTAAAATATATATGTTCATTTTTACTTGAAGAGCAAGAACCAGTTACTAAAACTAGTTAGAGAGTAACCATTAGTTATAAAGTAGTTACAAATAAATCAAGTTAATTTCATTACTTGGTGATCAGGAAGTATTCCTCCTATAAATAGGAAGATGTTTTCGTCTATTAAACACACCAAGAAGAATATAATACAATCTCTCCCTCCTCTTTACAAAGTTCTTGATTTATTTCTTTTATTTTATTTGCAATTCTATATTTTTATAATACGTTATCAACATGCGCCTAATCTTTTTCAAGTGAAGTATTTCATCTATTCAAAGGTACAATATCTTATTTGCACACAGTTTAATTAAGTTATACTACATCTAGATGGCATGAGTTGTCTTATATGTCCGTGTGCTTACAATCCTAATCTTTTTTGTCATTTTATTTGCCAAACATATATGTTAGTTTTTGGCTGAATGTATTTACATGAGTGCTACAAGTTTGTTTTTCTTTAACAAACCTTTGATTAATATTT
>JACEIK010002360.1:74021-108075 GCA_018107945.1 Datura stramonium
GTGGCAATGAGTAACTTTATCCAAAGTGATTGAAATCTTTTATCATGAAAGTAATTCTTTGATTTTTATATTAATGAAAGTCAGTAACTTTTGATTCTTTAAATCACGTTTATAGTGATTCCTGAAAGATTTGTTTCTATGGGCATATTTGAAAATATACATGGAATTACTAATTTAACGATTATGTATTAATTTATTATAGTTAAACATGATGCATCTTTTTATACAGGATACTAGTTCTTTATGTACTATCCTAAATCTTCATTTATAATATTTGTTACTATTTCTTACTTAATTAATTATTTATATTTTAGTTTTCATCATGTCAGATTCATTAAAGCTTGAGTTTATGACATTTGATATTAACAGAAAAGATTATTTATCAGTCCTTGATCCTCAAATTCACCTTGACGTTAAAGGTCTTGGGAATACTATTAAACAAGAAAGTGATGCATCAAGTCAAGATAAAGCGAAGATCATGATTTTTCTTTGACATCATCTTCATAAAGGTAAAAATTAAATATTTAACTGTGAAAAATTCACTTGAATTGTGAAATAATTTGAAGAATCGATATGACCACCTAAAACTTACGGTGTTATTGAAAGCTTGATATGAGTGGATACACTTCCGTTTCAAGATTTTAAAACAGTAACTGAGTATAATTCTGTTATTCACAAAGTAAGTTCCATATTAAAATTACGTAGAGAAACTATCACTGATGAGGACTTACTGGAGAAAACTTATTTCACTTTTCAATACTTCAAATGTGTTGTTAGCAATACCGTGAAAGAATTTAAGAAATATTCAGAATTAATTACATGTATACTTGTGGCTGAGCAGAATAATTCTTTGTTGATGAAAAATCATAAGGCCTGTCCCACTGGATCTGCTACATTTCCTAAAGCGAATGTTGCAGAAACATATGATCAGTCTCAAGCAAGACAAAATAATTACAGCAGCCGCAATCGTAGTTGTAGACGTGGGCGAGGATATGGCAGAGGACGAAACAACTATCGTCATCATGGTGGAAATAAATTTAAGAACAATAAAATTTCTCAAAACAATCTTTCAAGAGGTAAAGTCAATATTTGCCACCGATGTGATATGAAAAATAACTGGGCACGTGTTTTTTATGCACCCGATCATTTTGTCAAACTTTATCAAGCCTCCCTCAAAAGGAAAGGTAATAATGAGAGAGACACACTTAACCTTTCAAAATGATGATGGTGAATCGACTCCCTAAAACAAATATAATGAAATTGAGGTAATCTTGCTTATAAAAATGATTACTTCAAAGGCCTCTCAAATATTACTCATGTAGAAGCTGAAGACTTCTGTAATGATATTGATTGAAGAATTGAACATCTCTTTGAAAAAAAATTATATATATATATNATATATATATAAGAAAAATTGTTGCTTTTCTTTTATATTTATAACTAGGTTCTTCTTCTTAAATGTTTTTCCTAAAGCATCATGTTTTATTGATTTCAATATTTCTAGTGCAGTTTCTTAAAGTTATGTATGTTATTAGTTTTTCATATTTCTTATAATATCTCTTTTATTTTTATGAAGAATATGAAAATTTTCCAGTCATCAGTTGGATACAAGGTCAATCACGATGACATATATCTTATAGATAGTGCTACAACACACACTATTTTAAAAGATAAGAAATATTTCTCATATTTGATGATGAAAGAAGCCAATATTAATACAATATTTGGTAGTACAAGACTAATTGAAGGCTCTGGTAAAGCTAATTTTTTACTTAACGGAGGAACAAAGTTGATCATTATGAAACATTATATTGTAGTAAGTCTCAAAGAAACTTGCTAAGTTTCAAAGACATTCGCCAAAATGACTATTATATTGAGACTACAAATGATGAAAAGATTGAATATCTTTATATTACTACAATGATATTAGGTAAAAAAAAATATGTGCTAAAAAAGTTACCTGTATTTTCTTCCGGCTTATACTACACAAGTATTGGCATGATTGAAGCACATGACGTAGTAAATCATAAGTTTACTAATTCAAATGATTTTAGTATTTGACACGACCGATTGGGACATCCCGGTTCTAATATGATGCGCAAAATAATTGAGAATTCATATAGGCACTCTTTGAAGAACCAGAAGGTTCTTCAATTTAAGGAATTCTCTTGTGTTGCATGTTCTCAAGACAAATTGATTACTAGGCCATCAACAATTAAAGTGAGAATTGAATCTCCTGCATTTTTGGAACATATACAAGGTAATATATGTAGGCCCATTCACCCACCATGTGGACCGTTTAGATATTATATGATTTTAATAGATGCATCTACAAGATGATCACATGTGTGTTTATTATCAACTTGCAATTTGGCATTTGCGAGATTGCTTGCTCAGATAATAAAATTAAGAGCACAATTTTCAGATTATGCGATTAAGACAGTTCGTCTCGATAAGGCAGGAGAGTTTACATTCCAAGCCTTGAATGATTATTGTATGTCAACTAGAAAAACAGTTGAGCATCCAGTTGCTCATGTTCATACTCAAAATGGTCTAGCGGAATCATTGATCAAACGCCTCCAATCAATTGCTAGACCAATGCTTATGAGAACAAAACTTCCCATCTCAGTATGGGTTCATGCTATTTTGCATGCAGAAACTCTTGTGCGGATCAGGTCCACACGTTATCATAAAGTCTCCCCCTTACAATTGACTTTTGGTCAAGAGCCGAATATTCTCATCTTAGAATATTTGAATGTGTGGTATATGTTCTAATTGCTCCACCACAACGCACAAAGATCGGTCACCAAAGAAGATTGGGGATTGGGTATGAATCTCCTTTGATTATAAAATATTCGATATCTATGACTAGAGAGTTATTTATGAAAATATTTGCTGATTATCATTTTGGTGAATCAATTTATCCACTATTAGGGGGAGAAAATAAGCAGCTGAAAAATGAGATAGATTGGAATGTATTATCACTATCTCATTTGGATCCTCGTACAAATCAATGTGAACTGGAAGTTCAAAAGATAATCTATTTGTAAAATATTGTAAATCAACTGCCAGATGCATTCACTGACCTATCAAAAATTACTAAATCTCATATTCCAGCTGCTAATGCTCCAATTTGAGTTGATGCCCCGATAAGACAATCAATTAATGCAAATGATTCTAAACCGCACTTAAAACGTGGTAGACCAATTGGTTCCAAAGATAAAAATTTTTGAAAAAGAAAAGGAGAAAATAATCAAGATGGTCATAATATGGAGGAAACTACTAAAGAAGAGAAGCGAGACATAATAATTAATAAAACCTTGAAAGAGGTTCAGGTACCTGAAAATAATAAAAATAAAGAAATCTCAATAAATTATGTCTCATCAGGAAAATTATGGAACTAAAATAATATAATTATCGACAACACTTATTCCTATAATGTTGCTGTTGAAATAATGCAACAAGATGAGGATCTTGAACCAAAATCTATCGAGGAATGCAGACAGAGAAATGATTGGCCAAAATAGAAAGATTCAATCCAAATTTAATTGGCTTCGCTTGAAAAACGCAAAGTTTTTGGGCCTATAATCCCAACACCTGAAGGTATAAAGCTAGTGCGGTACAAATGAATTTTTGTGCAAAAATGACACGAGAAAAATAAAGTCGTAAGATATAAAGCACGACTAGTGGCACAAGGGTTTTTGCAAAGACTTGGCATTGATTATGTAGGGACATATTCTCCTATAGTGGATGCAATTACCTTCAAGTATCTTATAAGTCTGGCAGTTCATGAAAAACTTGATATGCATTTATTGGATATGGTCACAACCTATTTTATATGACTTACTAGATAATGATATTTTTATGAAAATCCCAGAAGGATTTAAAATTACTGAAGCATATAAAAATTCTTGAAAAACTTGTTCAATAAAGCTTTAGAAATCCTTACACAGATTGAAACAATCAGGATGCATGTGATATAATCACCTTAGCGAATACCTCTTAAAAGAAGGGTACAAAAATGGCCCTATTTGTCCTTATATCTTTATAAATAGGTTTGAATCTAAATTTATTATAATAATCATATATGTTGATGACTTGAATGGAACTCCTGAAGAGCTTCCGAAGACAGTAGAATGTTTGAAAAATGAATTAGAAATGAAAGATTTTAGAAAAATAAAATTTTGTCTTGATCTACAAATTGAGAATTTCTCAAATGAAATATTTATCCATCAATCAACATATACTGTAAATATTTTAAAGAGATTTTATATGGATAAAATACATCCATTGAGTACCCCAATCAGATCACTTGATATAAATAAAAATTCATTTTAACCTCATGAAAATGATGAAGAGGTTGTTGGTGCTGAAATACCACATCTTAGTGCAGTCGGTGCATTAACGTATCTTGCCAATAATTGTTGACCAAATATAGCTTTCTCTGTGAGCTTGTTAGCAAGATTTAGTTCTTTCCCACACAGAGACATTGGAATGGCGTTAAACATATATTTAGATACCTCTGGGGGACCATTGATATGAGACTTTTTTTTCAAATGAATCCAAGTCATAATTGATTGGTTATGCAGATACAAGATATTTATTTGACTTCCATAAAGGACGATCTCAGACAGACTACTTATTTACATGTGGAGGTACAACCATATCATGACGTTCAACAAAACAAACTATGGTTGCTACTTCGTCAAATCATGCATAGATAATAGTCATTCATGAAGTAAGTCGAGAATGTGTTTGGCTAAGATCAATAACTCAACACATTCAAAAAACATGTAGCTTTCCTTTGGAAAGAGATACTCCAATAATATTGTATGAAGACAATGCTGCATGTATAACTAAACTGAAAGAAGGATACATTAAAGGAGACATAACAAAACACATTTCACCAATTTTTTTTTTACTCATGATCTTCAAAAGATTGGTGAAATAGAAGTTCAACAAGTTCGTTCAAGTGATAATTTAGCAGATATGTTTACCAACGCATTGCGCACTTTAACATTTCAGAAGTTAAGATTAAAAATTGGATTACATCATCTCTGAGACATCAAAGGAAAGTAAAATACATGTTGTACTCGTTTTCTTAACCACGGTTTTATCCGAATTGAATTTTCCTGATAAGATTTTTAATGAGGAAACTCTCAATGTATATTATTAGATATGTGTACTCTTTTTTCTTTACTAGGACTTTTTCTCAAAGAGTTTTTTTCTAGTAAGGTTTTGACGAGACACATTATCTATTAATGGACATTTAAGGGGGAGTGTTATAAAATATATTAAAATATGTATGTCTATTTTTACTCGAAGAGCAAGAACTAGTTACTAGAACTAGTTTGAGAGAACCATTAGTTACAAAGTAGTTACAAATAAACCAAGTTAATTTTATTATTTGGTGACCAAGAAGTATTTCTCCTATAAATAGGAGGATATTTTCATCTATTAAACACACCGAAAAAAATATAATATAATCTCTCCCTCCTCTCTACAAAGTTCTTGATTTATTTTCTTTATTTTATTTGCAATTTTATAGTTTCATAACAATGTTGTATATATTTTGTATGTAATTTGTATGTCAAGTATAAATCACCGTATGTCCAATGATACATTGAACATGCAAATAATATACACTCAAAATACATACAACATACATTTATTTTATAAAAAATTTTTTTATTTTTTTTAGTTTTTTTATATTTTTTATATTGTTTGTTTTTTGTTTTTGGGGTTTTTTTTTTTTTATGAATTTTGAGTTTTTTTAATTTTTTATTTTTTTAAAAAGGTCATATTTATCCTATAATGTTAAATCACTATGTTTTCAACATATTTACCCTTTTCATCAAATTTTGGGTCATATTTTTCCTTGTACTCTAAAAAATCATAATTACCCCTATTGCATTAAATCTTTCATATACGAGCTTAATTTTCTTATGTGGTGCCTACATTGAGATGTATTTTTCCAATAAATCTATTAATCCATCTAAAAAATATTTTACCATCGATTCACTAAAAATTAAACGAAGGAATTTCATTATTCATCGCCCAGGGTACCACTACTTAAATCTCATCCAAATTAAAATTCAACTTATTGCAATTAGATAATAATTATTGTTAATAGTACATTTATTGCAACAAATGTAAGTACTTTAGTGGGTTAGACATGGAGTTTTAAGTATTACAACTAGTTGTTAAAAATCAATGCAATAAATAAAAATATTGGAATATTATTACCTATCACCCAATAACAAAAGTTGAATTTGTTTGGACGAGATTTGAGTGGTGAAATTGCGTCAGTATGGATGAACGATGAAGTTTTGAGTTTAAATTTTATAGGGTTGTGCTGGTTAAAGTGTTTAAATGAGTTCGGTGAAAAAATAGTTCAAGTGGGCACCACATAAGAAAATTAAGCTTGGATATGGAGATTTAATGCAATAGGGGTAATTATGATTTTAGTACAAGAAGGCATTTGATGAAGAGGGTAATATCGAAAACATAGTGATTTAACATTAAGTTAAATATGATATTTTTAGAGCATAAGAAATTAAATATGACCTAAATTGGATGAAAAGAAGACAATTATGTTGAAAAAGTATAATGAGCAAATACTGCTTATTTGTGAAAGTACAAAAGTGTAAATGTGACCATTTTCCCTTATTTTATTTGTACAAACCTCATGCATACTTGTATAGCTGATAGTTTTCCAATGCTTCTAATACAAAAGAATAATAAAAACACACACATATTTTAAGTTGCCCTTTCAAATCTGAAATGGAGTTAATTAAACTAAAAAATAAATAAAGTAAAAAAATCACAATAAAAAATATATAAAATTAATTAAGTAATTAATTAAGTGTAAACATCGCTAATAATAATAATTAGGCTCTCATATTCGCATAGCTAAGTAAATTATAATACTTTTAGAGTGTTTGATACGTCTCTTTAATAACCATCTTTTATAACAATATTTTAGTATAGCTATAAAAAATTAATTCATCTTTTTCGATTTATTAGTTTTATAATAAAAATTATAAAATTTTCTTACCTCTCCAACTGTCTTTTTACTTCGTATGCATCAGATGAATTTGTTTTCTAGTGATAATAGGCAACTAAAATAATCCAAAATTAGCTTAAACTAAAGGTTCATCACACACACACACACACAAATAAAAAATAAAAAAAATAAAAAATAAAAAATAAATGAAAGAAAGAAGAAGAAGATCGTGATGACTTGGTTACCGTATGAGGTCTTTGTGGAAATAGTCTTATTTTCATATGAATTTAGAATCCATATACTAACCATAGTTGCAAGCAAATCTCTATGTAACAAATAATAATTCCGTAAAAATGGTAATAGTAACTAGTTTGCTCTCGTATATTAATTAAATTCGTTGATAATTACGTTATCAATATATATAACTTTGAATATTTTATTAGGTTTGTTGCTTGATCAAAATTGATCGTTCAAGTGAAAAATATGGTGTATTAGAATATCAAAGGGTTCATGTATAATAAATGTGGCCATAAATTTTAATTGTAGCAAGAGATTTATATATAATGATATTTTTCTCTGTTACGTAATTATAAATTCAGTAATATAATGCAATAAATTAAAATGCAAGTATCAATAAAAATAAACATTGAACCCTAGAGTAACAATATGATAATGAATTTTCATACACTCCATGGGGCACAGGGCATGAGGCATGAGGCATGAATCTGCAGCACTTGTCAATACAATTGGAATGATACTTTGAGGTACTTACACAACATCTCTTTATCATATTTTCAATTATTAAAAACGGACAACTCATTCAATTTTCAACAAGTTGTCAAATTGAAACTCGTTCAACTTTCAACGAGGCCTTTATTTTATTTTTAAACTTGTTCAACAATGAACAATGCATTTAATAATAAAGTCACTGACGACCATTATTCCAGCACTTTTCAAGGCTGACGACGATGTTCACTACATGACTGCCCCATCTGCTTGGCAGGGCTAGAAGAACAAAAAGTTGGATAACTTTTGGTTACCAAGGCTTTGCAACTCGTTCATTGTTGAACGAGTTTGAAAAAGAAAGAAAGAAAAAAATTAAAATATTTTGTTGAAAGTTGAACGAGTTTCAATTAAATAAAAATTGATGAAGCACCTCATTTAAAGCTGAACGAGTTTGAAATCTTTAAATCTAATAACTCGTTAGAAGTTGGATAATTTATCCGTTTTGGTCAATTTAAAAAATAACTGGCCTATTTAAAAATTTTGCTTCAATTTGTTACCCTTATGGCTTCAATCTCGTGTGTTTGGTATGAAGAAAAATATTTTTTTTAGAAAAATAAGTGGGTTTCTTACTTATTTTCTTGTGTTGTTAAGTAAGAAAAAAATATTGCTCATAAAGCATTTGGGATAGTGAGATGATAGATTGGAGTCCTTGAGAATATCAAGTTTAAACTTTGAGAATTGTGCGTCTCGTTGATTTTGTTTCTCTTGGCTTATTATTAAGTGGTTTCCACGTCCTCGATTAACTTTTATACTTGTTTTGTAATTTTTACCTTCTACTCCCGAAAAATTACTCTTCTTGGGTCCGCACAGTTGTGAAAAAACTTTGCTAGTAAAGGCTATAGCAAATGATTATTAGGCCATAGCACATAAATGTCGGAGAGTCGACTTCGCAAAGTATCAAGGGTCAAAAAGAATATATTAGAGAAATTTTTTTGACATATTTCGCCGCTCCGTTCATTGTGTCATTTTCTTTTATTAACTTGACCTTAACTACATTGAAATGTATTTCATGTTCTCATTCTTGCATTAATGATTTCTATATCTTATTTTATATTTGAAAAGTTGACTGTGTTGGTGTTCGGATGAAATAGGACACAGCGGTTACCGTATTTATATGAAGGATATGTACTTCTTTGAAGATACAAATTTAGAGTAAATGGTAAAAAGAGCACAATGGGTTTCTTCTGCTGCAGATTAGGCAACTTATTTCAAGAAAGATGAACTTCCAGTGTCTCTTATATTGAAGGATAGGATTGCAGGAAATTTTGAAGGTAGAAACAATCATCAGGAACAGGAATAATGAAACTCATACTTTTACCTAACAAGCACTTCAAGATGCCTTTGGACTATGTAAACATCAGTTTGCATACAATTGTAAGTTCAATTTGGTTCTCTATGCAAAAAAAAATTGAGATTCCATCTCTTCTACACATCTTTACTTTAATTCTAATTATGTACCACAAATAGTTGAATCTACTCATATTTTTGGGAGGACATTGAAGGCATTGGCCATCAAGCTTGAGCTCCAAGGAGCATGCAACTTGTTGATGTTGGTTCTCTTGGCTTATTAGTAACTGATTTCAAATCCTCAATTAATTTTCTATACTTATTTTGTAGTTTGTACATTCATCTTCTAGAAAGATGTTCTCTGATTAGGTCCATGGAAAAACTTTGTTAGCTAAGGCTATAGAAAATGAATGATAGGTCAGCTTCATAAGTGTCAAGGATCCAAAGTATCTTAGAATTTTTTGACCTAGGTTGTCGTTCCCTTCCTTGTGTCCTTTTTTTTATAGCAGATTTGATACTCTTGGAGTGTTGTTCCTTGTTCTCAAACTTGCGTGTATATTGGTTTCTTTATCTTATTTTCAAATTTGAAAAAGGTGATTGATGTTGGTCCATATAAAATAGGATGCCTTGACGTGCTCTTTATTCATATATAGAATGAAACTTGCTAAAGATACAGATTTAGAAAACTGCCAAGAGCACATTGAATTTCGTTGTTGCAGATTTGCATTTTTGTACAAAGAAGCTGAACTTCAACACCTTTTAAACACAAAGGATCAAATTTTTCAATTTGGAAAGTGAAACAACCACTGAAGCAAATATAGTGAAACTCTTTTTTAACTAACAAGCACTTCCAAGCTACTCTTGGACTATGTAAACAACTCCAGAGTGTTGCATGTGACTATAGAAGTTCAAATTGATTCTCTATATCCAAATCTTCCTACACATCTTTACTTAATTCAAATTATGTATGATAGGTTATTGAATCTTTTATTTTTTCTAGGAGGACATTGGAGGCCTTGAAAATATCAAGTTTAAGCTTCGAAGGATATGCAGTTTTGATTCTCTTAGATTATTACTAACTAGTTCCACATCCTCAATTAATTTTCTGTACTTGTTTTGTATTTATGCTCTTCCTCTACCAGAAGGTACTCTCTTGTTCGGGCCATCTTATTTGTGGAAAAACTTTGCTAGCAAAAGCTATAGAAAATGAATATGCGACCAGCTTCATAAGTGCCAAAAGGATCTGAATATATTAAAGAAAATTTTGATCTGATCGCCGCTCTGTTACTTTGTCCTTTTCTTTGATAACTTTGTTGTTGATTGCTACTAGGGTGTTGTTCCTTGTTCTCAAACTTGCATTAAAATATTAGTTTTGTTTAATCTTATTCATATTTGAAAAGGTGATTGATGTCGGTATTTCGAGATGAAATAAAATGCCTTGAGGTGCTTCGTATTCATACGATGAATATGAAGCTTGTTAAAGATACAAATTAAGATTTGTACAAAAAGCTGAACTTCAGTGCCTCTTAGACAGAATGGGATTGCCAATTTGGAGGGAGTGAAACAACCATTAGACTGAGAATAATTTAACTCACATTTTTAACTAGAGGTGGCAAAATGGGTAAAATTTATGATTTTATACTGGATTCCGTCCATTTTAAATGAGTTAATTATCTAATCATTTCAAGAAGTGGATCGAATATAGATTTATCCATATTATCCATCATATAAAATATGAATAACCTACAGGTATTCACCAATTTCCCTCACCTTAAAAAATATAAGGGAATAGGAACCTCTAAAATGTACATTTATAAGGTGTGTTTGGTATAGAGAAAATATTTTTGATTTTTTTAAATTTTTGATATTTGGCTATTATAAATGTTTTAAATATTTTTTTGGAAAAGAGTGATTATTTTTCTCTAATTTAAAAGCAATGACCTCCCAAGATAAATTCCCGGCCCCGACCCGGACCCTACTCCAAACTACTGATATCGGCCAAATCTCGACTCCCGACTCCCAACTACTGATATGATCTGATATCGACCTGGGGCCTAAGTCCCTGCCCAGCCGAATCGACTCTCCAGCTCCCAACCCTCGACCCTAACCGCTAACCTTAACTGGCGACCGCCGACTCCTGATCTAGCGATCCAACCCCTGATATCTGACCTTGTCACCTGACCTCAACCCCAGCTCCCGACTTCGATCTCGATCCTAAGTCACGACCCGACTCCAATTTTTGACCTAAATCTACGAGCCCTGATCCCGACCCCCGATATCCAACCTTGATGCTTGGCTCAGGACCCTTTATTTTTGAGAAAAATAGTTTCTATGAAAACATGAAAATATATTTTCTTCACTCCTAACATACCTTAAGTAGAGAAAAAGAAGAAAAAATATTGGAAATTTGGTAGTAGTTATTTCTTACCCATATTATCCATTGATTTAACCATTTTTATATATCAACTATATATATATATATATATATATGTCGAATATTTAATTCATTTTTACTTGACTTATTTTTGACTCAAGCCATATTCAACTTGACCATGGGTGCGCCGCCACCTATTTTTAACTAACAAGCACTTCAAAGACGCCTTGAGTTATGCAAACCATAAGCATTGTATGCCTTTGTAAGTTTAATTGTGGTTCTTTATAAGCAAAAATTGAGGTTCATTTCCTTCCACACATTTTTACTTTAATTCGAATTGTGTATACATATTGTTGATTCTCCTAATTTTTTTCCTAAGAGGATATCAGGGCGCAGTATATTAGCTTAGCTCCGAGGATATACGCTTATTTGATTTTTGGTTCTTAGCTTATTACTAACTACAATTTCACTTCTTCAATTAATTTTCTGTGCTTGTTTTGTAGTTTGCACCTTCCTCTCACAAAAATTATGTTCTCTTGTTCGGGACACCTGGTTGTGGAAAAAGCATTGTAAAAATTATAACAAATGAATGTCAGACCAGTTCCATAAGTTTCAAGGGTCCAAAATATGTTGGAGAAATTTTTATCTGGATCGTCGCTTTCTTCTTTGTGTCCTTTTTTTGATAATTGGACTTATGCTTTTAAGTGTTGTTTTTGTTCTCAAACTTGCATTAAAATATTTATTTTTTCTATCTTTTATTTTGAATTTTGAAAAGGTGACTGATGTTGGTGTTCCGGATGAAATAGGACGCCTTGAAGTGCTCTGTATTCATACTTAGAATATAGGCTTCTTTGAAGATACAAATTTAGAAAAAAAATTGCCAAAGGCACATTAGGTTTCATTTGTTGCAGATTTGAGAACTTTGTATATAGAAGCTGAACTTCGGTACCTCTTAGACAGAGAGGGATGTGATTACCAGTTGAAAAGGTGAAACAATCATGCACGGCAATGGTGAAAATCATACTTTTAACTTCAAGCACTTCCAACCTACCTTTGGATGCTTGTGCAAACCATCGGCGTTGCATACAAATGTAAGTTCAATTTGGTTATCTATACAAAAAATTTGAGATGCAGTTCCTTCCTGCATATTTTTACTTTGTTCTTTTATGTATGACAGGTTATTGAATCTCCAAATTTTTTCTAGGAGGATATTGGAGACACTTAAAATATTAAGTTTTAAGCTCTAAGTGATATGCAACTTGTTGATTTTAGTTCTCTTGGATTATTACTATTTGGTTTCACATCCTCAATTAATTTTCTATACTTCTTTTGTAGTTTGTACCTGCATCTCCCAAAAAGGATGATCTCTTGTTCGGGCCACCTTGTTGTAGGAAAACTTTTCTAGTGAATACTATAACAAATAAATGACAGGCCAACTTCATAAGTGTTAAGGGTCTAGAATATAGAAATTTTTTGACCTAGGCGTCCGCTTCCTTCCTTGTGTACTTTGTTTTAATAACTTGAACTTGATTGTTGCTACGGTATCATTGCTTTTTCTCAAACTTGTATTAAAATGCTAGTTTCTTGACATCTTATTTTCAAATTTCAAAAGGTGATTGATGTTGGTGTTCCATGAAATAGGATTCCTTGAGGTGCTTTATATTCATATAATAGGAAGCTTGTTGAAGATACAAATTTAGAGAAAATTTCTAAAGTTATAGTTTCATTGTTACAAATTTATTAAATCCTGTAAGATTGTGCTCATAAGCGTACGCGTGAAATTGTGATAATAAGTATACAATGCGTGTGAAAAACGAAGAGGCTCGGGTCAAATGAGGTCAGACCACCAAGGGCCAGCGCGACACGCCAGCACCCTGGCCAGCGAGCGCATAGCCATGTTGGCGCCTTGAGAACGCGCCAGAGAACTCCACCCAATGGGAGGCGCGGTGCGGCACTAGGTCCGCGCGACTAGCGTAGCGGCGCCCTGATCCTTTGCCCACATATATAAGAGTCCTTAGTTCATTTTTTGATCATTTCCAACATAAGTCACGACCAGAGAGTGTGAGACGAAAATTCGCTTTTTTGTCCGATTACGCTATCAAACATCATCAAAACTCGATTAACTTGGTATTGAATTATAAGCACATGAGAGCATTATATGGAGTTAGTTTCCTAAAATGCCAATGAACGAAACTCCGCCGGTAGAAATCGTCAGAATTGCTTGAAACTGATTTCTATTCCGATCACAGGCTTCAGTAAACATTTCTCACTTTTGAACTCTCGGAAAATTATACGTTTGGCCGTATTTCATAAAAAGTTGAGGTTACAGTGATATTATTATTAAAGATTATTATTTTCATCGAATTGAGTACTAAAACTAGTCTCGTTCTCCCAATAATACGATTACAGGTGCGAAGGGTTGTTGAATACAGGTGGGAAATTGTCGGTTAAAAAGAGAGTCGACACTTGAGGTATATAAGGCTATCCTTTCGGCAAGTTACGTTGGTTGTAAAGTTAGTACGACCCGTATGTATATAGTACTTGAGCCAACCCTATTGGGGGTCAACTATTGTAAACTTAATTGAGTCTATAGCGATGAAATAGTAATTCTTGTCCAAGTTAGCCTAGCTAGAATGGTATTACCCCAATGTTGAGTAGTTAGACATTATCCCATATTCTTTAGTTCCATTTACTTGAGGATGTAGGGGCAATATTGAGTTCCATTTCCTGAGGCCAAGAAGGGCCATACAAAGTTTCATTTATTGAGGCCGCGAGGTCATGAGATACATCAGATTGGGCTGCGAGGGCCATACAAGAGTTTCATTTATTGAGGCCACGAGGGCCGTATTGGGAGCCCCACATCGGATTAAGGCCGCAAGGAACGTAATGAGTTCCATCAGATTGAGGCCACGGGCCACCTCGAGTTACAGACTACGATAAAACCCTTAGTAGTTAGGTAAGTGGAGGATCTTGTTTGTACTTGTCGGGAGCCTATGGGGGCCCGGTAGGTTTTCTATGCTGTTTGTACCTTCAAGCTTATGGAGTCTCGATTGGGGTTCTTGTTTGCATATATAGACTTGTTGTTTAGGTAACTCCAGGCGGTACAAGTATTGCAGGTTAAATCTACTCTCTCTTTTGGTGCTATACAAATTTACTAGCTTTTATTCAAGTTATTACCTTTCTGCCTTACATATTCGATACATGTTGTCTTGATGCCCACCCGGAAGTGGTTGCATTACTTGCCTGCAGGTGCGAGATAGATGCGGTCGGGGCGTTCCCTTCAGCTGAGGTCAGCAGTTTATTTGCTTCCCCGAAGTTGAAAGTTAGATGAGGTTTTCTTTTGATGTACAATTTTAGGTAGGTTGGGGCCCTGTCCCGACATTTATATCCTCCTAGAGGCTTGCGAGACTGTTGTACATTCTGTGGTTAGTTGTTGTGGCCGTGTGGGGCATGCGTATGCTTTATTTCCTGCGATGGCCGTGTGGGGCCTTGTTTAGCTATTAGTTAGCGGCCTTGTCGGCCATAGCGTAGTTTAGTGCTTGATTGACGTTCGAGTCATAACCCCTTGTGGTGGTCTTGTCGGCCCGCATAGGTTCCTATTATTGTGATGTTGGTTAGAAATTTGTCTTCTGTACAAATGGCATTGTTGGCCAAGGGCTGTATATACGAAGCAGAATATTTCTCGTTGGTTTATTGAATTAGTGTCAATGTGCACCAGTAGTGCACCAGTCCAGTCAAGCTAGTTCATACCCAGTGTGGCACTAGGTGCCAGTCATGCCTCCCAAAGTGGGGTGTGACAAACTTGGTATCAGGGCAGGTCGTATCCCAGAAAGTCTGCAAGCCGTGCCAAGTAGAGTCTTGTTTATACAACACAGCTCTATAGGGTGACTTCCTGAGTTTATGACTTATCCTGTTTACAGAGAAATGTCAGACACACGGCAGACCGCGACTGGTCGAAAATTTGGATGTGGCGGCAAGAGAGGAGCACTAGTAGGGGCCTGGGGAGCAAAGTCAACTCGATGTGAGAGGCGACAGGGGGACACCACCTCGATCTCCCAACATTCACCACCACATTTTAGAGCCCGCGGGCGGCAAATACTGCTAGTACCACCCCCAGCTATTCCTATGCCATCGATTAGGAGCTCAGGGTGCATTTTATATGTTGGTACATATGATGGGCGCCCAGCGTTAGCCTCAGCTTGGTAGTACCAGCTTGCCGTGGTACTGAGGGACCCGGTAGTTTGAGAGTTCGTGAGTTCTTGGCCTTGAGTCCCCCATATTTACAGGGACAAATCGTAGAAAGGACCCCTAGAATTTTATAAATTAGTTGCAGAGAATATTCAAGGTTATGCATACCTCGTCCCACGGAAGTCAGTTGAGCTAGCGGTATTTGATTGCGAGATGTGGCGTTTATGGTACAAGAGTTGGGAGAGATCCCAGGCAGGGTGCACCTCCACCACGTGTCCTATCTTTTCTGAAGCTTTCGTAGAATCATTATTTGCCTCGAGAGGGTTCCCGACAGGCGAGGTAGAGCCGGTTTTACATCTAGAGCGGGGACCGATGAGTGTGGAGAATATCGTTGAGGTTTGACTCCTTAGCCAGGTATTCACCCTCGTTTTGTTGACACCATACTTAACCAGGGTGCACCGATTTATCATGGGGCTCGCGCCAGAATATATAGAATCTTGTATTACAACCACATTGTGGGAGGTATGGACATTTCATGGATCAGGACTTTGCTCGAGAATATGAAGGAGCTTAAACAACGCCGATATGCTATGGAAAAGTCAGGACAGGAACAACAACGTCGGAGGCGAGACCTGCAAATTTCAGGGTGGGCCCAGGCCCCGTTTTTCGGGTAGACCACCCAGGCCCCCGTTTCAACCACCCAACAGTAGTAGGTTAGATTGTGGAGGCGGTCGGGCCCATAAAGGGTCGCGCGCTAGGCTCACCCAACAACGAGTCCAGATCAGACAGAGTTAGCGATATCCGATGCAGTACTTGTCATAAACAACATCTGGGGGAGGTGCGGATATGGTTCCACCGCCTGTTATACCTGCGGGCAGGAGAGGACACATGATGATACTTGACTAGACCCGGGGTAGTCGGGATTAGCTTTGATAGATCTTCAGCAGCAGGTTCAGTATGCCCCAACACCTTCTGTAGGGCGTGGGCCCACAGCTCCAGCCGGCAGAAGCCGAGGTTGATCAGGGGAATCTTGTTCAAGCGGCAGTCGGGATCACACATATGCATTTCCAGGGCGCGGGGGGCTCGAGTCGTCGCCAGATGTTGTGACAAGGTATATTAGATGTATCTGTTCTCACTGGTTATGATTTGATAGATCTGGGCTCCCTTTGTCGTATGTTACTCTGTTAGTAGACCTGATTTGATATAGCATAAATTTCTTGTTAACCTTTGAAGTATCTACCTGTTGGTGACTCTATTATTGCTAGAAATTTACCGGGTTTGTACAGTAGGGTTGTTGGTCGTCAGACCTCAGCTGATTCAGTAGAATTTAGAAATTGTTGATTTTGATGTGATTATGGGTATGGACTGGTTGGCACTAGGGTGGGCATTCGGTTTTTCGGTTTTTCGATTTTAGGTTTTCATGTAGTGTGCAGACACCAAACCAAACTAATTCCAGTTTCAGTTTCAATTTTTCTAATTCGGTTTTTCGGTTATGGCTAATTAATGGGCTATTTTTTAACTTACAAAGAAATGAGCTACTTTTTAAATTAAAATGAGTTGTTTTATCTTTTTAAATTCAAAATAGAAAAACAAAGTTATATTTATATATGTTTGAATTCTAAAGTTTAATTCAGCTAAGCTTAATTTTAACTTTTTAAATAAAAGAAAATAGTGGGGATCAATTGGTTACATTTAGTAGTACATAAATAACATTTGAATTTTTGATAATAAATTTTCTCATATGCTTAATATCCTTATAGCAAAACCAATAAAAAGTTAAGGGTCTTTTAAGATTTCAATAATCTATGGTCCTAATTTCTTATTAAATAAATATTATATATTTCATTTTTCTTTCCAAAGCATATTAATAGTAAGAATTTTCTTAACATGCTAAAACTATTATAAAAACTTGTTGTTGTAAAAAAAACTTAAGCAATTGTATAAATTATATAAATAATTTCTAAATGGGCTTTGAGATTTGGGTTGGGGGTAGTATTTTTATTTTTTTGAAATTAAGTTATAATTTTTTTTTAAAAAAAAATATAAAATTTTAATTTAATATTTATGATAAAATATTAATTCCAAAATTTTAAAACCGAAAAAACCGAAACGAAAAATCGATTTTTAAAAAATGAAGCGAACCGAAAAACTGAAAAACCGAAATTGAAAAACTGAATTAGTTCGGTTCGATTTTTTGTTTTTATACCCCACTAGTTGTCTGCTATGCTACTGTAGAGTGTTGGATTAGAATTGTCCGATTTCATTTCCCAGGAGGTTATTGACGAGAGTGGAGAGGTAATAGAGCTACGCCCGAAAGGTTAGTTTATGTCCTATCTTCAGGCAGAAAAGGATATATAAGGGTTGAATTTACCATATTATCAGGGTTCAGGATGTGCAAGAAGAATCCCTGACTCTGGAATCTATCCCAGTTGTTAATAGGTTTCCGGATGTATTTCCAAATGAACTACAGTATCCTAGAGAGGAAATAGATTTCTCTATAGATTTTCTGAGGTACTCAACCTATATCCTATTCCCCGTATCGAATATGGCCCCTGTTGAATCAAAAGAATTAAAAGAACGGTTGAAAGATTTATTGGATAAGGCTTCATCATACCAGTACGTCACCATGGGTGCACCGGTCACGTTTGTGAAAAGGATGGTTTCTTACGCATGTGCATAGATTATCGGCAACTGAATAAGGTTACTGTTATGAATAAATATCCCCTTTCGATAATAGATGATTTGTTTGATCAGCTGCAGGGAGTGAAATGTTTCTAAATTGACTTGAGATCCGGTACCACCAGGTTTCAGGTTAGGAAAAGAACATCCGGGCAGCTTTGGGGCAGGTTTGGCCATTTTGAGTTCTTGGTTATGTCCTTTGGGTTGACAAACGCGCCAGTAGTGTTGATGGACCTAATGAATAGTATCTTCAGGCCATATTTGAATTTGTTTGTAATAGTGTTTATTATTGATATTATAGTCTACTCCCGCTCAGAAGCCCGAACATAGAATCATTTACATACAGATTACTCCGGATCCTCAAAGAACGCAGAGTTATATGCAAAATTTTCTAAATGAGTTCTGATTGAATTCTGTAGCTTTCCTGGGCCACATTGTATAAGAGGTTGGTATTCAGGTAGATTTGTAGAAAATTGAGGCAGTGAAAAATGGCTGTTATATGACTCCAATAGAGGTTCACTTGATTTCTTGGGAGTTAGCCGGATATTACGAAGGTTCGTGGAAGGGTTTCTACTCTATGCTTACCGTTGACTAAATTGACTCAAAAAAGCAGCCAAGTTTCAGTGGACCGGAAGCCTGCGAGCAAGAGTTTCTAGGAATTGAAAAACAGATTCCAGGCCTCAGCACCAGTGTTACTTTGTCAGGTTCAGGGTTATGCCGTGTATTTTGATGCTTCAGGTGTTGGGTTAGGATGTGTTCTGATGCACCATGGTAGGCCATTGCTTATGCTTGAGGGCGGTTGAGAAAACATGAAAAGAACTCACTCATGATCTAGAGTTAGCTGCTGTAATACGCCTTAAAGATGTGGAGACATTACTTGTATGGTGCATGTGGATATTTTTACTGACCATAAAAAGTCTTTAGTACATTTTCACACGAAAGAAATTTAGATTGCGACAACATCGTTGGTTGGAATTGTTGAAGGATTATGATGTGAACATCTTATATCACCCAGGAAAGCTAATATTGTGGCGGATGCTCTTAGCCATCGATCTATGGGCAGTTTGGCATACCTGAGGCCGGAACAACAGAAAATGGCCGGGGAATTGCACCCGGCTATCAGTTTAGCAGTTCAAGTGGTTGTCTGAGGGAATAAATGGAGCCATAATTCAAAAATACAATAGTGTCGTCCTGGTAGTAGAGGTAAAGGAGCGGCAATATGAAGATTCTTATTTAGCACAGCTCAGAGATAGAGTTCAATAGGGTGAAGTATCATCTTTTAAGGTAGCCAGGGGATGGGTTTTGTTATAGAGGTTGCCTCTGCGTCCCGGATATAGCGGGACTCCTTGACGAGATTATGGCAGTACACTATTCTCGCTATTCTCTTCACCCAGGTTCAACAAAGATGTACCATGACATAAAAGAGATATATTGATGGCCTGGAATGAAGGTGTACTAATTTGTAGCACAATGTCTAATTGTCAACAGGTAAAAGCTGAGCATCAAACCCGATGGCTAACTTCAGGAGATAGCTATACCTATGTGAAATGGGAGTTAGTTAATATGGACTTCATGACAAGACTACCCCGTACCAGGCATAAATTTGATTCCATCCGGGTGATTGTTGATAGGTTAATGAAGTCAGCTCATTTTCTTCCAGTCAGGACCACTTTCTCAGTCGAGGACTATGCAAAGTTGTACATTAGAGAAATGGTCAGATTACATGGTGTCCCAGTATCTATTAATTCTAATAGGAGCACAATTTGATTAGATTCTGGCAGTTGTTTTAGAAAGGTTTGGGAACACAGGTTAATTTGAGTACAATATTCTATCCTCAAACAGACGGGCAGACAGAATGTACAATTCATACGCTCGAGATATGTTACGGGCGTACTGCTGAACTTTGGGGGCAGTTGGGACGACATTTACCCCTTGTGAATTTGCTTATAATAAAATTATATTCGGCAATTCAGATGGCACCGTACGGGCTTTATATGGGTGAAAGTGTGGGTCCCCAGTTGGTTGGTTCGAGTAGGAGAATCGGAGTTAATTGGACAGAGATATGATCCACCAATCAGAGAGGAAAAAATAAAGCTTATCAAGAAGCGTTTTGTTGACAGCTTAGAGCTGTTAGAAATCTTATGCCGATGTGCGGCGTAGAAACCTGGAATTCAATGTAGACGACTGGGTGTTTCTGAAAGTCTCACCCATGAAGGGCGTAATGAGATTTTGTAAGAAGAGCAAGCACAGCCTGAGGTTTATCGGACCGTATCGAGTCCTCAGGAGAATAGGCTAGGTGACACACGAGTTAGATTTACCTTCAGAGTTAGAGTCTGTTCACCCAGTCTTTCATGTATCGATGTTAAGGAAAGTATAGGGGATGCGCTCCCGTGTCGTACCCGATTGAGACATGGAGTCATTAGAGAATTATCTAAAAAGGGGTTTCTATAGCCATATTAGATCGACAAGTTCGCAAGTTGAGAATCAAAAGTGTTGCCTCCGTTAAAGTATTGTGGAAAACAGAAATAAGAAAAGAACTGACATGGGAAGTTGAGGACGACATGAGATCTATATATCCTCCAAGTTCCAGGATTAGTTCGATTATGGGTTAAGGTAAGGTCATTGATTCAGCTATTGTTATGATTCATGTTATTGATACTGTTTAGTTGACTGTCATTCTGTTGTGCGAGAGTTGCTATAGTGTCATGTGATATACTTGTATTGGACTTTGTTGCATTTTAGGGTTTTTCAGTAGTCCATATTACAGGGGTGACTCTGCCCAAATTTTTCCAGAATAATAGTTGGAAGAGTTAAACTTCTACGAGTCGAAGAAGACATTCGAGGACGAATATTCCTGGGGGGGGGGGGAGGATGTTACACCCTGTAAAGTTAGTAACTCATAAGCGTACACATGGAATTATGATAAATAAAGAGTATATGATGCGTGTAGGAAAACCCGAAAGTCGGTCCGAACGAGCCCGGCCGCAGGGCCAGCGCGCCACCCCTTTGGCCTGGGCAGCGACAGCAGCCCTGTTGGTGCCTTGAGAGACGCGGTGCGCCAATAAAACTCTGCAATGGGAGGCGCGACGCGACACTGGAGATTCTTGTGATGGCAGGCGCGGCGCCTAGTCCACCGCCACATATATATATGGGGGTCCTTAGTTCATTTTGTGATCATCTCCAACATAAGTCATGGCCACAGAGAGTGTGAGACGAGGGAATTCAATGTTTTTCGTCGATTACACTATCCAAACGCAATTCAAGCTCGATTAGCCAGGTATTGAATTATAAACTGCGAAACATTACTGTGAGTTAGTTTTCGAGAAAAAATGCCGGTGAATTGAAACTCCGTCGAGTAAAAGTCGTCAGAATTTCTTCAAAATGATTTCTATACGATCACCAGATTATGTGCCTCTTATACAAAGAGGATGAGATTGTCAATTTGAAAGGTGAAACAACCAATACACAGAGATAGTGAAACACTTTCAAAGGTTTGCCCTTGAACTATGTAAACCATCAATTGTACATGCAATTACAACTCCAATTTGGTTCTCTATACAAAAAAATTAAGGTTAAGTTTCTTTCTACATATTTTTACTTTAATTCTAATTATATATGACATGTTGTTGAATCTTCTAATTTATTTCGGGAGGACATTGAAGGCCTTGAAAATATTAGCTTAAACTCTGAGGTGCGTAGCAATGGTTTTAGTTTGCTTGATTGTTTTACTAACTGGTTTCATCATCCTCAATTAATTTTTATCTCTTGTTTTGTAGTTGTACCAACCTCCTTCAGAAAGGTATTATCAACTTTTCCGGAGCCACCTAGTTGTGTGAAAGTTTTGCTAGCAAAGCCTATAACAAATGAATGTCAGGCTAACTTCATAAATATCAGGGTCAGAATATGCTTGAGAAATTTTTACCTGGTTTGTCAGGCCTTTCTTTGTCCTTTTTTTTGATAACTGGACTTGATTGTTGCTAGGTATTGTTTCCTTGCTCTCAAATTTGCATTAAATCAGTTTCTCCATCTTATTTTTTAAATTATTATATTTTTAATTATTAAATATGTCTTAATTTTGTAAGGAGAGAAAGTTAAGCCAGAGGAACTTTTCTGAATCAACTCCTTACTGAAATGGATTACTTGAAAGCTGTGGACAGTAGTGTTGTCATCATTGGTACCTCCAACAGGCCTGGGGATTATTCCACCACAATTTTGGAACATGATCATCTTCCTTGATCTCTTTTATGTCCCCCAAATGACAAATACCGATATCATATCTTCGAGACATTCCGCTTCAGAATCATCTCTCTTTAAGGATATTGATCAGAGGAATTTGCTATGAGATACATAGGGTTTAGCAGATCTGACCTTTGTGATATCTATGAACATGCACACAAGTTTTGTCTATTTTAATTTTTTTCTTATTCTAAATGTTTCAAAATAAATAAATCTAAGTATGGTAATTTAAAAATATAACAGAATAATCTAGATGATTTTTGTGTGGTTTCTATTTACTAGTACTAGGGGTTTCAAATATGACCCCAAAAAGTGAGCGCAATTAGCCTAAAAAAACTTTAAGGGTTGATGATCTTCAATTTAGCCCGATGTTAGCCCAATCCTAATTCATTTTTAAAATTTAATTTAATTTGAATTTACTGTTTGAGATTTACTTTAATTCTTTTATGAATCAGGATTTGGATCCCAAGACTCTGGCCTCAATTTGGGGTCCGGATCAGAATCAAGATCAGACAGAATTATAGGTCAAAGTTGAATCTAGGATCGGTTGGGTCTCAATTCTCGAATCGGGGTCGGATCTTGAGTTTGGGTCAAAGTCGGGTCTTGGAGTTTCCAAATCAAAAGTCGAGTCTCGAGTTCTGGGTTACATTCGATCTCAAATTTTGAGTCAGGTTCGAATCTTATGTTTCAGATTAAAGTCGGGGTTGGCTCTCGGGATAAGGTTAGATAAGGCATGGATTGGGGTTATCGGTCATACCCAAGGCTGCGAGTCTCTATGGATAAGGGATAGGTGAACCTGGGTAAGGAGTGGGATAGGAGAAGATAGACCACTTGAAAAAGATTGAGTCAAATTGGCGGGTGATGATCCAGCACATTTTAGCCCAAGTAACATTTGGGATAATTTTAGCTCAACCGATTTATTAAGAAAGTACATAAATGGCCACAGTTTGATCAAAAAAAAAGTGTCACGATCAAATATAGACCCGGATCAAGATATGGGACAAAGGAGAGCCTGAGAGGCTCCAAATCAACTCATGGCATGAACATCATCTAAGCTCAATGTTTTAAATGCAGAAAACCAGCTTGCTATAACATTACGGAAGTCTAAAATCTAATAACATCGAATAGCGATTACATAGCACAAGTCGATCTTTGAATACATACTATGTTTGATAAGCCTCTACCCTAATTTGACGAGTTGATAGGATTAAAACCCAACGCTAACTCACTAAAGTCAGAAACTAAAAGTACTAAAATACAAATAAAAAAGAAGGGCTCTCGAAAGATGATGTCACGACCCAAACGCAGGCTTGGACCACAACACGGGACAAGGAGCCACGAGAGTCTCCAAGTCGACCCATGGCATGAACATTCATCTAACTTCACATCACTTAAGGTGGAATATGAACATACGATGAGCGAGAACATAAATGTAACATAATATAGCATGGTAAGCGGAAGTACTAGAATACATAGCAGCTGAGTACTACAATTGAATTCTGAAAGCCTCTATATTATTAGATGGGTTGGCAGGTTACGCATCCCTAACTAACCGGTAAAGCTGAAATAAAAAGAACATCAAAGGTCTGAACACTTATGACCCTCGGAACATGAGGACACACCAAAAGGTTGATAGCTAACTCTGAATGGTTTTACTGTGGGGATGAGCCTGAGAGCCGGGTCCTGTATAATGAAACAATACAATATATAAAGTATGCGGTAAGTACATGAAATATGCAGTATGCAAGGTAAGTAAAACGGACATTTAAAATATATAAAAACTCATAAATTATTAAAAAGTAGGACAACACGCTCAAAATAAAAATATCGTATATAACATAAGGCTAAAGATTTTCAAAACATTCGTAATACAATCGTAATCATAATCATAAGAGAAAAAGCTTTATTGAACTTAACTTGAGCCAAAATACATAATCATAAACATGCTTAAATCATGAGGAACAGTGAGAGATTCTCATAACTAACATACCCCATACGAGCACACACGGAGCCCGACCTGTAACCCTAGCCGGGAGGGCATTCGTACCTTACCAAGGGTAAGAACCATAAAAGGCGTGATATCACCATGAAAGGGACATTTGGGCCAGGGGACAGTCATAAGGGAGGTCCCAACATGTCCTACGGTGGCACATGGTTATCAATTGGGAGGCCAGAACCTAGGCCCCGAACCTACTCGGTGCTAATACTACTCTCAAAACATATATAGTGCTCATAGTATATTATACATGAGATTCATGGGATAGTTAAATCATGATAATCATAAACATGCTTGTAAATAGGAACCTAGCCATGAAATAAGGCCTGTGGAGTCCGCCAAAATGTATTCATAAATCATAAGTTCAATACAACCTTATCCAGATCATACGCCTTACTTTGCAAATCGTCAAATCATAATGGATATTTGAATAAATCCATATTTTCTAAACATAAATCATGATGGGTTTATGAATATCAACAATTGAAGTAAAGATCGTAACTCGATTCATTATAGAACATGCATAATTAGGCTTAATTTAATAAAAATCGAAATCAATAATTTTATAATCAAAATAGCTGTAGAATCACAGTCATAATTCGGAAAATATAATAATATAAGTCACAAAGAAAATAACCCATTAGTAAATCATTAGAATTCCACCAAGATTTAGTCAAAACTCCTGCATAAGATTTTTGATCAAATTTCATGAATTAGGAGAGATTGGGCATGGGTGTGAACGAAAATACTCATTCGCAACCCTACATACCTGGGTTGATGATACCTTGACTTTCCTTGAAGAGTACAAGAGAGATTTGAAGGAGTTGAAGAAGAGCCTAGCTCCTTTGCTTGAGAGAAAATCCAACTATTGATCTTTTGGAGAGGGTGAGGAATTAGGCTTGGTTAATACCTTTAATCTGACCTTAAGGAAGCGCAAAATGACGTCATTTAGGAGTTATAAGTATAGGAGTTAACCAAAATACCCCAAGCGCCAAAAAGACCTGGAGCGGCAGATTCCAACGACCAGCATGATGGGTCGTTGGTTGCTACAACCGTTCGTTCTGAGGTTCGTTGTTACCTGCTGTTGCTTCACTAAATTGCTAACAGCTTTTTACTCGAACTCCGATTGATTCAAGGTCGGATGCGTTGTAAAAGAAGACTTCAAGGGATTCAATTTGGTGATGAATCATCCAAAAACATTTTTTAAAATGATATCTATGGTCGTTTGAAATTGCCCGTTGTAAGAACTTATACGAACATAATCGGTAAAGGGGCTCTCAACTCAGCTTTGTGCTAGAGATTCCTTGTGACCATAATTTAAATAATACCTTATTATACTTAGTAATTGATCTTAACACCTTGCTTCCATAACAGATTCACTGGCTCGAGTCTATCCGCTATACCTAGAATGGTTCTGAACTTAGCTCGAGATTTTCAACAAACTAAGCGGAGACAACAACCCATCCAACGAATTCGTGGTAACAAACAATGAATCATTGGTCTGTCCGTTAGTTTCCCACATTTTTCCTTCGAAATTCTATTAATCTGCTTCAACGATCATAAATATAACGATCGATTCAATGAAGTCATGGTTCGTATAATCCCCTCGTGGGTTTTGAAAAAATTTCTGGCGACTGCAGTAATGAAACAACGAGCACTTCAACGACCCGTTTGGACCTAAAACGAACCATACTGAGGTTTGTTTTGGTTCTGGTATTATTTTCTTATTATTTTCTATTTGTAAGCCTGGGGTCTGACGAGGAACATTTGAGGTGTTACATTATCTCCCCTTTGGAAACATTCATCCTCGAATGTAGATTAAGCATATTGAAAGGCTAGGGAAGAAACTGCAATCCCAAAAATAAATAATTAAACTAAACTGATGGAGTGACCGACTCCGGACTAAGATTCACCCAGTGACCGAATTCATGAAAAATACGTGCATGCTAAGACATGAAAGGAACTTAGGAACATGAACTTGACATGAAACTGAATAGAGCACTAGGTGGAAACTAATACCTCAATCTAGATCTGAGCCGGAAGGAAAAGATACAGGTTCTCAGCCATTCTATCTGCTCCGACCTCCCACGTAGCTCACTCAATAAGATGATTTCTCAACAGAACCCTTCACCAGGGCTACTTCCTCATTTCTCAACTTATGAACCTGATGATAAAGGACCTCGACTGATACCTCCTCCTTGGTAAGAGCTGTCCTTCACCCCAATGTCCTCTCTTGGAATCAACTAAAGATGGATCTAGGTGCATTTCTTCAACAAGGACACATGAAACACCGAATGCATCCAAGCTAACTCCATCGGTAGCTCCAACTCATAGGTCATCTTTTCAACATGTCTCATAATCCTATATGGCCCAACATACTAGGGACTAAACCCTTCCTTCCAATCCTCAAAGAATCAGAAATCTCTACTTGCCTCAAAACAAAAGCTCAAGCATCAAATTACGAATTTTCCTTCCGTATCCCTTCTGAATGATAAAAATCTGGTCAATTATGTATTCTACATAAGAAAATGAAATCAAGGACACCCATATTGATATACTTCTATCCCGGCCCAAAAATTCAATCCAAAAGTCAACCACAGGAGCCCGCGAGGCAAGCGAAATCCTATTTGAAAATCATGTACACCCTTAATGTAAAAAACTCAAATATGAAATTTCATCTAAAATGGAGCTCAAGTCGACTTTGAATTTATCAAAATACAGTCTCTTAACTCTAGATCCAAAATCCTCAATTTTTCTCCAATAAATTCTCGGATGCAAATGAAAACCAACTAACTAAATCATGGAGAAATACCAAATTAAGGTTTAGAAACTTACCCCCTTTTCAAATGGAGAAGAATGTCGTAAAAATCACTCAATTCTGAGCTCTAAAACTCCAAATATACTCAAAATACAAAATAAACACAGTCGTAAAAATACAGCTGTTCGGGTATTTATATGAGAGTGCATAACAGCTCTAATTTTACTAATATGGCCATAACTTCATCATACGAACTCCGAAATGCAACGATTCTTTCCTGTAGTTCCCAAATAATAAGTAAAGATCCACTCATTCCATCAAAACTCCATTTGGTGCTTGTTTTCCAGTCAGACATTATTTTTGCTCGTTCAAGAATTATTTCATTTTTTGTAATAAAACCCAATCTTGACTTATTGAAATTGCACTAGAATTTTAAGATAACTCCTGTAGTGGTAAAAAATTTTGAAAGCCTCGGAATAATTTTTCCGTCTCAAAACTAAAAATGAACCTCTGAGTTGTCACATTTTATGCTTAAAATCATGCTAATACATAAATGTTCAAATCCTCGAAACTCTCATCCGGAATCCTCCGGTCACAAACCAAACATGCAATTCAATCATAAAACACATTCCGGACCTGTTGAAATTATCAAATCAGCGATATGAGGTCATTTTGATCGAAAGTTGACCGATAGTCAAACTTAACTTTCTCAAAGCTCATAAATTCAATCAAAGTTCAAATCACTCCTGAACACCTCAAGAATCCATGCAAACTATCAAGCTAAGTTATAAATCAACATCCGAACTAATAGAGCTTTCAGAATCATAATTCGAGGCTCGTTAACCTGAAAACTGTTGATTTTGGTCAAACCTCTCAAACTTCAAACCTTCCAAAAATCAAAAACTTATCCATTCTTCATTGGATCATCTCAGGAATGGTGTCATCCATCTCCACAAGTCATAAATAGAAAAATAAAGATACAAAAAGGTTCAAACTAGAGAAATGGATCAAAAGTCACGAAATGACCATGTGAGTTGTTACACTTCAAGGCTTGGCTGATAACTGTGCTTTCTGAAATTCTACATACCTGACACTCATGGCAGGGATAGGGAGTTATCCTGAACATACACATTTTAACCATCATTTCCATCTTGGGAATATTCATGGAGCTTAGAGTAAGGAAATTATGAGCATGAATCATTCAAAGAAATCTAAGTTGGCATATACTTGATATAACACGATCTTATGAGCCAATAAGGCAAATCTTAAGGACTGAGTCCATAGAGATGAGCATGCTGAACATATGAGATTTACATAGCAGGGACATGACATGAAGTTGAGATTTATGGACTCATGAAAGAAGACTGAAATCACCATATGGTAGTTTGCTTCTAATTCTATGAATCTGAGTACGAATACCGTAAAGTACTTGGAACTTGAACATGGGCATAACATGTTCAAATACAACATGAGTAGAGTATCACATAGACTAAAGTATGGAAGGACACCTGAATACGCATTGATTGATCTCCCATAATTCTTGATCCTGGACCTTCACAATTGAAACTCAAGGCTTGACCTGGTCCTTCACTTTATAATCTCCCCCTTAGCACCAAAGTCATCATTCCAGTTGGTCCCTTCTTAAGGCTAGGCAAAAACACTTTCTCTTGACTTTCCATTTGCCTCTAAGGCTATCATGGAAGGCTTCATACTTCTCCAGTCATACTTCCCAACTCTTTTGGTTCCTTACTTAAAGTTCACGAATTCTTTTGCCTTAGCTTTTCTTAACTCTTGCTAGGAGAAATGACTCGAGAGCGTCTCTTATTCCACTGACTGGCATTATTCTTTGGAGTGTGAATACACAAGTTAGAAGGATAGTAAGATATTTCATCTTTTGACATAGATCATGAAAGAAAATATTTTCTAAACGTCTTGTAGCCTCTTTTTCATAAGTGTGGCGCGCTTCACACCTATGAAAAAAACTCTGCCTAACATAATATTTCAAACACCCTAGAGATACTTCAAAACCTAATGCTCATGATACCAAGTTTGTCACGACGAGAATGCAGGTCCGTATCTTAACACGGGACAAAAAGAGCGAGAGACTCTAAGCGACCCATGGAATGAACATTCATCTAACTTCCACATCACTTAATGCAGAATACTAAACATACGATATAGAGAACATAAACATAACATAACATAGCATGGTAAGCGAAAAGTACTAGAAATACACAGCAGCTGAGTACTACAGTTAGTCTGAAAGCCTCTGATCATAAAAGATGGATTGTTGGACGACATCCCCAACTAACTAGGTAAAACTGAAACAAAAAGAACATCCAAAGTGAACATATGACCCTAAGAACATGAGGACGCATCAAAGGGTTGATAGCTAACTCTGAATGGATTACTGACGAGGGATGAGCACAAAGGCCGGTTCCTGTATCAGAAATAATACAACATAGAAAGTATGCGGTCAGTACTTAGAATGTAACAAGTATGCAAGGTAAGTAAATGGGATATTTAAAATATATAAAAACTCATAAATTTTAAATTATAATCTTTACTTAGGTTATTATTAACTATTAATATCATAATATAACATAAGGCTCAAGGTTTCAAAATATTCGTAATACAATCTTTGTAATCATAAGAGAAAAAGCTTTATTAGACATGACTTGAACCAATATACATAATCATAAACATGCATAAATTATTAGGAGCAGTGGAAGATTCTCATAGCGACCTACCCCATACGAGCACACATACCTTTGACTGTAACCCTAGTCGGGAGGACGTTCGTACCTTACCAAGGGTAGAACCATGAAAGACGTGATATCACCATGAAAAAGGGGCCTTTTTGGGCCAGAGGACAGTCACAAGGAGGTCCCAACATGTCCTACGGTGGCACATAGTTATGAGATCCGGGGGCGAGAACCTAAACCCCGAACCTACTCGGTGATAAATACTACTCTCAAAACATATATAGTATATAGTATATTATGCATGAGATTCACGGGATAGTTAAATCATGATAATTGTAAACATGCTTGTAAATACGTGAACTAGCCATGAAATAAGGCCGTGAGTCGCCAAAATATAATTCATAAATCATGGGATTCATGCATGCCTTAGATCATACATATACTTTGCAAATCGTCAAATAATAATGGATATTTGAATAAATCCATATTTTCAAAATATAAATCGTGATGGGTTTATGAATATCAACAATTGAAGTAAATATAGTAACTCAATTCATTATAGAACATGCATAATTAGGCTTAATTTAATAGAAATCAAAATTAATAATTTTATAATCAAAATAGCTGTAGAATCTGATCATAATTCGGAAAATATAATATAAGTCACAAAAGAAAATAACCCATTAGTAAATCATTAGAATTCCACAAGATTTAAGTCAAAACTCCATAAGATTTTTGATAAAACTTCATAACTTCAAGGGAGAGATTGGGCATGGAATTGTGAACCAAAATACTCATTCTCCCAACCTTACATACCTGGATTGATGTTACCTTGACTTTCCTTGAAGAGTACAAGAAGATGTGAAGAGGTTGAAGAAGAGCCCTAGCTCCTTTCTTGAGAGAAAATCCAACTATTGATCTTTTGGAGAGGTGAGGATTTAGGCTAGGTTAATCCCTTTAATCTGACCTTAAGAAGCCTAAAATGACAGTGTTTAGGAGTTAGAAGCATAGGGTTTACCAAAATACCCCCAAACTATCAAAAAAAGACACAGGCTGGCGGAGTTCCAACGACCCAGCAGGACGGGTCGTTGGGTGTAACCGTCCGTTCTGAGGTTCGTTTGTTACCTGCTGCTGTTTCTTCGCTTCTCCCATAACTTCTTACTCCAGACTCGATTGATTTAAGGTAGGATGCGTTGGAAAGAAGACTTAAAGAGATTCAATTTGAGGTGATGAATCATCCAAAAACATTTTTTAAAATGAGATCTATGATCATTTGAAGTTGACCCTTATGAGAACTTATAAGAACACTTAATTGGTAAAGGGGCTCTCAACTCAACTTTGTGCTAAATTCCTTGTGACCATATTTTGTATGTAATGCACTTCTTATACTTAGAAATTGATCTTAACACCTTGCTTCCATAAATTCACTGGCTCGAGTCTATCCATATACCTAGAATGGTTTCGAACTTAGCCCGAGATTTTCAATAAACTAGAAGAACCAACGACCCATCAACGGGCGCAGTAACACAATGAACGTTGATCCGTCCGATAGTTTCCCCCATTCTTCCTTCAGAAATTATCTTAATCTCTTCAACAATACAAATAATGACCGATTCAATCAAGCCTGGGTTCATTGCAATCCCCTCGTGGGTTCTGAGAAAAGTTCTGACAGCTTTCTGGTAATGAAATAATGAGCACTTCAAAAATGGTTGGACCCTAAACAGCTGTACTGAGGTTCGTTGTTTGGTTCTGGTATTGTTTTCTTGTCGTTTTCTATTATGGCACCTCGGTATGACATAGGGAATGTTTGGGGTGTTACAGATGAACTCACCAACTCTTGCTGGAAAGTGCCTTTGCTGCCCGAGATCTAGCTAACGGGGCCGAGCCTGAATATCTGAGCCTGTATCATGAAATTATACAACATAAAGTATGCGGTCAATATATGGAAATGTATCAGTATGTAAGGTAAATAAAACCGCTAAGTAAGTAAAATCAGAGATCATGCATATCATAAACATTTCATCATAAGATTCTAAGAGTCGAAATCAGAGATCATGCATATCATAAACATTTCATCATAAGAGTCTGAGAGTAGGGCTTGCATGCTATTATCTGAAAACATGATTTAAACATAACTGAATATCATAACTGAATCGAATGACCCAAAGCTGAAAACTAATAATCATAAGTACAAATGAACATTGGGTCAAACCTGCTGAAAACATAATGAACATGCGTAACTGAAATTATGAGGAATAATGGGAGACTCGTCATATAATCGACATTACCACGATAGAGCTTACGTGGTCTCGACTATTACACTCAATGGGCAGAGCCGTCCAAAGCCTTGCCAGGGCCAAGGATGCTACCATGATATCGATATCAAGCTGAAGGCCCATTGGGGCAGGGGAAGCTCACAAGGGAGGTCCCAAATAATCTGAACATATCTACGTTGGCAAGTAGTTCTGAGACATATGGTTGACTAACCCTTAGCCTACTCGGTGCTAGACACTACTCCAAAAAACATGCATATGTTCTCCATCATTTTTCAACGAAGCTGAACAATAAATGCTTAATCTGAAATCATAACATAAGGAGCCTTTGACTCAAACCATACCACAAGCTGAAAAGAATGGGAGTCTAGACTCCAAAAAATCCGTGTGATAAGCTAATAACATGAACTTTAGATAAATCATGAAACATACTTGATCATATGGGCTTGCCCAATACTTAAACATGCTTGACATATACTTGATCATTCAAAAGCATGAACATGGACATGGGTAATTTAAAATCATACTTTCATCATATACATCTCATCATACTTGAATACATATATCATAAATCTCAACTTTTATGAACTTCCATGGGTGGACATCATAATTTGTAAAAACTTGAAAACATAATTTGTAATTGAAAATATGCCCATGAATCATAATTCAATATTAGAAACATGTATAGATCATACTCATGATTGATACTTAGAGAATTTATATGTTGGGTTAAAACCCCATAGATTCATCCAATAGAATTTTGCATGAAATTGAAAAGGGATTAGGCATGAGTGTGGATTAATACACCCATCCATAACCCTACATACCTGGGAGAATCTGATTTTACAACCCTCTTGAGAAGTCAAAGGAATTTGGAGAAGATCTTGATGTATCTAAGCTTGATCACCCGTAGGAGCTTCTAGACTTGCATGCATGGAGGGGAATAGGCTTAGAATGAATTGACCCCTCTTAAAACACATCTATCTGAGCTTAAAAAGGTGTAGTTTAGGCCTTAGGAACTTAAAAATTACGAAAAATACCTTAATAAATTCGAAGGAAAATACACATTGCCAGTCCGAACGAGGGACTGGACGACTCGTGGCTTGAGGGATGACTGGTCGTCTGCCTTCCATCGTTTGCGCTGGAATTCCACCTCTACTGGTCACCACGAGGGACACCATGACTCGTGGTATACCCGACGACTCGTGGTGACTAGTCGTTGGGGGACACTGCCAACTTCTCCACACACAGATCAAACTCCTGACCACGACCCACTTGACGACTCGTGGTCTCACTCGTGGTCAACCTCAAACCCAAAATTCCAGCTAAGTCCACCCTCCTCCCCATGAGTCACTTAACGACTCGCGGTGCACCTCAGGGGTCACTAGACGACTCGTCGTGTGACCTAGTGCAGAAAATTCTGTTTTCTCCGTTTCAACCCTTAGGTTTGATTTTAGGGCTTTCGGGGTATTATAATAGGCTTATATAGAAACATTATCATTATTTATAATTTATGATAATATTTAATGTGCTATCTATGTATTTTTATTATTTAAAGTTATCAAATACAAATACAATATTTATTCTGTTGAGAGATTTTAGAAAATTTATTTTTTTTAAAAAGGCAGTTACCATGAATCACGCTATTCTTAAAATACAAAGATTTCATATTGATATGGACTCTGAAAATAGCCGGAATTAATATTTATATTTGTACTTATCCGAATCAAGCTGTCATTAATTATCAGTATTTCATATATATATAT
>JACEIK010002360.1:178282-189195 GCA_018107945.1 Datura stramonium
ATGCCGATCAAATAAAAATTTATGATTTTCACGATTTTCGGTGTGTGTTAGCCCACGGATTTCTCGAGATTTGAGTGACCGTTTCCGTTTGGCCCAAAATTTTAGCTGTGCGCAGCCTACAAGGTCTGGTGACGAGCTCCCTATCACTTTATTTGATCGACATCACCATTTTTCGCATAAATAAGAAATTATAATTTTCGCAATTTTCGGTGTGTGTTAGCCCACAGATTTCTAAAGATTTGAGTGACCGTCTCCGTTCGGCCCGAAATTTTAGTTGTGCGAAGCCTACAAGGCCCGGTGACGAGCGCCCTATCACTTTAATTGATCGGCATCACCATTTTTCACATAAAATGAGAATTTATGATTTTTGCGATTTTCTGTGTATGTTAGCCCACAGATTTCTCGAGATTTGATCGGCCGTCTCCGTCGGCCCCAAATTTTGGTTTTGCTAAACCTACAAGGCTTGGTGACGAGCTCCCTATAACTTTATTTGATCGGCATCACCATTCTTCGCATAAATGAGAATTTATGATTTTCGAGATTTTCATTGTGTGTTAGCTCTTTAATAACAAAATAAGAACTGCCGAGATGCGAGTATTTTGATGAGATCTTATAAATGTTGTTAAAACTGTAATATAATCATCGGAAAAAGTGTTCATTTGTGGCACATTATTTTAATGATCATAACTTTGCGCTGGATTATCCGTTTTACCCAAAAAAAATTTGATTTTGTGTATTTTTTTCGAGATCTATTGGGACAAACAGCCGCAAGGCGGTTTGGCCGAGCCAATTTTCTCAAAATATGTCTCCATCACAGTCATTCAATATTTTTTCCAATTTGGTTAACAATTTTAATTTAAAAGTTGGTCCTAATGACCCACCACAACCGACACCACCATGGCAAGCAACCATTGTAGGCCAGCACTACCACCAGCAATCTCTAGCATTGTCTCTATTGCATAAGGATAATCATAGGTGTTTCCTTTTAGATTTCCGCTCGCTTGGCACTGATCGAGGGGCGTTGGGTCTCGGCATAGGTCAGTATGTGTCATCCGATGTCGGTCGGTCTGCCGACACTGGCTTAGTGCCCCCATGTTGCTAACTTTCAAACTTTTCGGTGTGTGTTAGCCCACAGATTTCTTGAGATTTGATTGACAGTCTCTGTTAGGCCCCAAATTTTAGCTGTGCGCAGCCTAGGAACCTTAATGACGAGCGTCCTATCATTTCATTTGATCGGCATCACCATTATTCTCATAAATGAGAATTTACGATTTTTGGTGATTTTCGGTGTGTGTTAGCTCACGGATTTCTCGAGATTTGATCGGTCTTCTCTGTTCAACCCAAAATTTTAACTGTGCGTAGTCTACAAGGCTTGGTGACGAGCTCCCTATCACTTTAGTTGATAGGCATCACCATTTTTCGCATAAATGAGAATTTATGATTTTTGCGATTTTCGGTGTGTGTTGGCCCACAGATTTCTCGAGATTTGATTGACAGTCTCCGTTTGGCCCCAAATTTTGGTAGTGCGCAGCCTACGAACCTTTATGACGAGCGCCCTATCATTTCATTTGATCAGCATCACTATTTTTCGCATAAATGAGAATTCTCGATTTTCGCGATTTTCGGTGCATGTTAGTCTACGGATTTCTCGTGATTTAATCGATCGTCTCCGTTCGGCCCCAAATTTTAGCTGTGCACAGCCTACAAGGCCTGGTGACGAGCTCCCTATCACTTTAGTGGACCGGCATCACCATTTTTCGCATAAATGAGAATTTTTTATTTTCGCGTTTTTCAATGTCTATTAACCCACAAATTTCTCGAGATTTGAGTGACCGTCTTCGTTCGTCCCCGAAATTTTAGCTGTGCACAGCTTACAAGGCCTCGTGACGAGCGCCCTATCACTTTAGTTGATTGGCATCACCATTTTTCGCATAAATAAGAATTTACGATTTTGGCGATTTTCAGTGTATGTTAGCCCACGAATTTCTTGAGATTTGATTGACAGTCTCCGTTAGGCCCCAAATTTTGGTTGTGCGCAGCCACGAACCTTGATGATGAGTGCCCTATCATTTCATTTTATCGGCATCACTACTTTTCGCATAAATGAGAATTTATGATTTTTGCGATTTTCGGTGTATGTTAGCTCACAGATTTCTCAAGATTTGATCGGCCTTCTACGTTCGGTCCCAAATTTTGGTTGTGCGCAGCCTACAAGGCCTGGTGACGAGCTCCCTATCACTTTAGTTGATCGGCATCACCATTTTTCGCATAAATGAGTATTTACGATTTTGGCGATTTTCGGTGTATGTTAGCCGACGGATTTCTCGAGATTTGATCGGCTGTCTCCGTTTGGCCCCAAATTTTGGCTGTGCGCAGCCTACGAGGCCTGATGACGAGTTCCCTATCACTTTAGTTGATCGGCATCACCATTTTTCGCATAAATGAGAATTTATAATTTTTGCGATTTCAGTGTGTATTAGCCCACGGATTTCTCGAGATTTGAGTGACCATCTCTGTTCGGCCCGAAATTTTAGTTGTGCGCAGCCTACAAGGCCTGGTGACGAGCTCCCTATCACTTTATTTGATCGGCATCACCATTTTTCGCATAAATGAGAATTTATGATTTTCGCGATTTTCGATTTGTGTTAGCCCACGAATTTCTTGAGATTTGAGTGACCGTCTCCGTTCGGCCCGAAATTTTAGCTATGCTCATCCTACAAGGCTTGCTAACGAGCTCCCTATCACTTTATTTGATCGGCCGTCTCCATTCAACCCTAAATTTTGGCTGTCCACAGCCTACAAGGCCTGGTGACGAGCTCGCTATCACTCTATTTGATCGACTTCACCATTTTTTGCATAAATGAGAATTTATGATTTTCGCGATTTTCGGTGTGTGTTAGCCCACGGATTTCTCGAGATTTGAGTGACCGTTTCCGTTTGGCCCGAAATTTTAGTTGTGCGCAGCCTACAAGGCCTAGTGACGAGTTCCCTATCACTTTATTTTATCGACATCACCATTTTTCCTATAAATAAGAATTTATGATTTTTGCGATTTTCGGTGTGTGTTGGCCACAGATTTCTCAAGATTTGAGTGACTGTCTCCATTTGGCCCGAAATTTTAGTTGTCGCAGCTTACAAGGCCCGGTAACAAGCTCCCTATCACTTTATTTGATCGGCATCACTATTTTTCGCATAAATGAGAATTTATGATTTTTGCGATTTTCTGTGTGTGTTAGCCCACGGATTTCTCAAGATTTGAGTGACTGTCTCTGTTCGGCCCAAAACTTTAGCTGTGCGAAGCCTAAAAGGCCTGGTGACGAGCGCCCTATCACTTTAGTTGATCGGCATCACCATTTTCGTATATATGAGAATTTACGATTTTGGCAATTTTAGGTGTATGTAAGCCCACGGATTTCTCGAGATTTGATTGACAGTCTCCGTTAGGCCCCAAATTTTGGCTGTGCACAGCCTACAAACCTTGATGACGAGTGCCCTATCATTTCATTTGATCATCATCACTATTTCTCGCATAAATGAGAATTTACGATTTTTGCGATTTTCGGTGTATGTTAGCTTACGGATTTCTCGAGATTTGATTAACAGTCTCCGTTCGGCCCCAAATTTTAGCTGTCCGTAGCCTACAAGGCCTGGTCACGAGCTCCCTATCACTTTATTTGATCGGCATCAATATTTTTTCGCATAAATGAGAATTTATGATTTTCGCGATTTTCGGTGTGTGTGAGCTCACGGATTTCTCGAGATTTGAGTGACCGTCTTCGTTCGGTCCAAAATTTTAGCTGTGCGCAGCCTAGAAGGCCTGGTGACGAGCTCCCTATCACTTTATTTGATCGACATCACTATTTTTCGCATAAATGAGAATTTATGATTTTCGGTGTGTGTTAGCCCACAGATTTCTCAAGATTTGAGTGACCGTCTCCGTTCGGCCTGAAATTTTAGCTGTGCGCAGCGAGAGTTGGTGGGGGCAGAGAGTATTGAAGGGTGGGGCGGAGACAATCCATGTGGATAAGTTATAAGTTTCAAACTAACGAGGATGTGAAATAATCTCATCCATGACGTTCTGAAGGAATCAATAATCGTAGTAATTTCAATATATTCAATTATAACAAAAAAAGCTCTTAACGAAAAGAATATATAACTTGGTACTTCTTGCTCAAATCTTAACAAATGTTTTGGAATAAAAACAAATAAAGAAAATATATGCGTTATATGTAACACTCATAATATATAACCACGTAGCCTTTGTACCCAAAAATGCATAAATAAATAAGAGGAAATTTCAAAAATAGCGGTACTTTGAGTCTTAATTATCAATCATAACGATAGTTTTATTAATTATCAAACGTAACAATAGCTCAATAGATCAATTTCTTTTGTTCGCCTTGTATGATTCACTTTGTATCGCAGCAAATAAATATAACATATAGAAAGCAAATTAATACACCGATGCAGCGCTAATCGATACAACTCCAAAGAAGATATACAAAGCGAAACAGATAAAAACCTCAAACTTCTCTCTATATGTATTGTAAATTTTTTTAAACTTTCGTTATTTCGGGTAAATACAGGACTATGTCTGTCGTGTCAGATTAATTTCCCAATAAATAAACCAAATATATACATTATATATACCCGTAACTTTTGCATATCTATTTTCTATTTGTTGACTACAGAGTTGTATGAATTCTTAGGTCCAGAGTAGATGAACATCCACACCTAAAAGTAAACAAAATCCATATTAATAAGAAAGGAATTTAGGTATAGAAGATTAAAAAATATTTATTGTAAGAAAATAATAATAATAATACTAAGCAAATAGACAAATTGATTTCGTGAAGAAATGAAGGCGTGTGCAAAAGAGATTAGGAATTTTTTGGTCACCACATGATTAGCCACTTGGTGAAAGATATTTATTTTAATATTTGAAATACAAAATAGATTAAGAAATATTTGAACTAAGATCAAATTAGAATAAAATAAATTCATTCAGTTATTTTTACAATAATTAAAATTTGACCTCCTGAGCCTGTAAATTAAAAAAAAGAGAAGGTCAATCAAAAAGAGATGTTAATGTTAATTAATCAAAGGATCCAACTGATCACCACGCCTATACTGTAAATATGTAGTTACGAATAATTCAGTCAAAATAATAGAAATTATACCTAGCACGATGCCAAATAAAAAAACTTCAATCAATAAAAATTAATAGATTAATTGGAGTTATTTTTTGCAACTAATAAAACACATACAAGAAGTAGTAGTGGCTACGATATGAATATAACACGCAACAAGTAGCAATTAGCAAATGTATATTATATTGTTTCTTTTCCTTTGCACAAATAGTCAAAGTTAACATTACGTACCCCAAACTTTAGGTCATTTTTATGCATGTCGGTATTCGGTATTCGCTATTCGAAATTAATTTACTCAAATAATGAGGATGATCATGTATTTTCGAAGCTAAAATTCGATTACTGATTTTAAATGGGGTCATAATCATGTCGTCATATCCTTTGGTGATTCAGATTTAATTTCTGCCAGAGAAATTGATTAACGGATTGAAATGCTCATCACTACCAAGATATTATTTATTGTCGGAGTTCGAACCCAAACCATCGATCTTTGGATCGATGGGTCCCAACAATCTTGCATACCCTTTGGTGACTCAAGATTAAGAAGTTTTTAGACCTCGAACTCAACCACTAATTTTAGGTTAATGGGTCTCAACCATCTCACCATATTCTTTGGTGATTCATGATTAATTTCCGAAAAGATTTATTAGGGGGTAGAAATGCACAACCAAAATGTTATTTATTTTTAGAGTTTGAACTCGACCACTGATCTTAGGTGAATGGGTCTCAACTATCTCACTATATTATTTGTTGATTCGGGATTAATTTTCACTTAAGATATTTAATAAGAAATTGAAACGTTCTCTACCAAAATGTTATATATAATTTATTTTCAGAGCTCGAACATAACTACTAACTAATTAAGGGCGAATATGAGTCTCAATCACTTCACCATGTCTTTTGGTAATTTAAAATTAATTTTTGCGTAGAAAATTTATTAAGAGAGTAAAACACTCTCTATTAAAATATTATTTATTTTTATAACTCGAACTCAAACATTAATTAAAAATAAAGAAATCTCAATCATGTCGGTTCTAATCATACTCTTTGGTGGTCAAACCTTTAAGCTTTTGATATTTTAGTGATGTTCAATAAAGTCTTATTTTTTGTAAATTACTTCTCAACTAACCAATTGATGAAGTTCCAAGAGTTGTGATTTACGTTAATCACTTGAAGGAATTTATTAGGTTAGAAGAATATAAGTGGTTGATATTTGCTTCTTTTACTCCGTAGACCTTTCTATTTTAAAAAAAAAATTAAAAAAAAAAAAAAACACACAAACAAATTAAAAAAACAAAAAAAACATGTAATTTAATTAAAATTAAAAATTAAAAATATATTTCTTCATTACAAATTATTTATCGCTTTAAAAGTTCAAGGCAAAAATTATTTTTTCCCCATTTTATCCTTAATATAGTTTTTTTTAAGGCTACAAAGTCCTTGATCATTGAGTAAATATTTAAAGCAGAGAGATTATAACTTAGATATAAATAAGGTTAAAGTTAATAAAAAATTCTTCCTAATTAATATTTCTTAACGGGCGCATAAACCAAAAAAAATGACAACATAATTTGAGATGAGTGGTACTTATTTTTTTAAAAGTGAGGTGTTTGGCCAAAATTTTAAGAAAAAAATAAGTGTTTCTAGCCTTCTAGAGAATAACATAGTTATTTTTAGGTTAAAAAAATATTTCTTTTTTTAATAATATTTTATTAAATTAACTATTAAACATCTTCTAACATTTTTAAGAAAAAATGCAATTAGAAACATTTTTAAATGATTTAGTCAAATACAAATAACCGGCTGAAAGTACTTTTCAAATTTATCATCAAATACAAATTACAAATTTCACAACAAAAATATCTTTTGAAAAATATTTTTCAAAACAAATTGATTTTATGCAGTTTGGAGAAAATGGACTATAATGATTGTTGTAAAATATGATCATTATTTTCACATATTAATTTTCTTAGGTAAAACAACAACAACACTTTTGACTTCAGTAATAAAAAAAAAATAGTTATTGATTGTGAATTCAACATATGTTGATATTCAACATTTTATTGAATTTTCACGGATGCGGAAAGACAATGATTATTTCTTTAAAAATATAGTTGAAAGGGGGGCCTATGAATGCTATTTTACGTCGTCGTATTCTTCAAAAATTTTGCCGCATCCAACATGATTGGGCTTGGGCATGACCCGAATAAACATCTATGGGTTCAGGAGGAGAGCCATAGCGGCGATTATAAGTTCGACATAATTTAATTATATTTTTTATACTAATTTTATATTTATATTAAAAAATTATTTATTATGTAAAATATACTTTATTAAGAATCCAGTAAAAAAATTGTGATTCAATATTCATAAATTCTAAAACTGAATATAACCAAGAAGTATAAGTTAATATGATATTTAGTTTAAGTTAAGAGTTTATGTCATATCTATTTATCTAATATATATAGATATAATATTACAAAAAAAAAATTAAATTATTACTAGCTTTGATTTAACAACTTCAACTAATCATCAAAATATATACTCATATATATGTCGTAACATATATATTTACGGGTTGTATTTTTAATATTTGTATTTATAAACAATGACAGAATTAAAATTTTCATCAAGAGAATTAAAAATATAAAGAACTAACCATACAAAAGCCAATAGAGTTCGACATCTACTATATATTCATAAAAAAATAATTTTGAGTTTATAAATATAGTGTAATTTTTCGACGAATCTTAGCTCCGCCTCTGCCTATAAGTACTAACAAAACCGACTTCTAAATCTGCACCCATATCTAACAACATAGATCCCTTTCACTTTTGTAGATTAGAATTGACAAAGATTACACAACCAAATTCCTACTCTTATTACAAGAAAACAAAGAAAGACTCAAAGGTAGAAATAGACTTAGTAATTGATGATGTAAATTACGTATACATTTGTATACTTGTTCAATGGAAGGCATCCAACTTTGCCACCTACTCAACTTACTTTACTACTATAATTTTTCAAACCTCAACATTACACGAAAACACAAAACATTTTAAACATTATATTCTTTGTACAAAGAGACATTCATGACTTAGCAAAAAATATACACAGAGAAAGTGAGTACTCAACATGAAGAAAATCTGTTGAAGAACATTTCATACATCTTGCCTTTCTATTTAGTATGTGTTTTTAGACAAAACTAGCAGAAGTATACATCCATAAACACTAAAAAGAACCTTTGATCAAACATGTCTAGTCTTGGCGTAGGCGACGACATGTCTTCAGCCAGTGACCTTCCATTTTTAGGCCCAAGAAACAACATGGAACTTCAAGAATTCAGCAGGAAACCAAGGCATAGTGTCTCTGTCACACTAGGTGAGCTATTGAAACGTGTTGGCGACTCTGCTGAGGAAAAACACCACGTTCTTGAACTTGGGAATCAAAACAATTTAGCTAGTACTACTCCTTCATCATTTCCCTTTGTTCTTTCCTTCCATAATCTAAGCTATAGTGTTAAAGTCAAAAGCAAAATGGCACTTCCTAAGTTCTTGAGGAGGGGGGTTAAGGGCGAGGAGTTGCCATTCGGTGATAACATGAAGGTGTTGTTGAATGACATATCAGGAGAAGCAAGAGAAGGTGAAATCATGGCTGTTCTTGGAGCTAGTGGCTCGGGAAAATCCACGTTGATCGATGCTCTTGCAGATCGAATATCAAGGGAAAGCCTTAAAGGGAATGTTACTTTGAATGGTGAAGTTCTTGAATCAAAGATTCTTAAGGTTATCTCAGCTTATGTTATGCAAGATGATCTCTTGTTCCCAATGTTAACAGTTGAAGAGACACTCATGTTCTCAGCTGAGTTTCGCCTTCCAAGGACTTTATCTAAGTCCAAGAAGAAAGCTAGAGTTCTAGCGTTGATCGATCAATTAGGCCTTAAAAATGCTGCCAAGACAGTGATTGGAGATGAAGGCCACAGGGGAGTTTCTGGTGGCGAAAGAAGGCGTGTTTCTATTGGAATTGACATAATTCATGACCCTATTGTCCTGTTTCTTGATGAACCAACTTCAGGACTTGATTCCACTAGTGCATATATGGTGGTAAAAGTCTTGCAAAGAATAGCACAGAGTGGGAGCATTGTGATCATGTCAATTCACCAGCCAAGTTATAGAATTTTGAGTCTTTTGGACCGTTTGATCATCCTTTCGCGTGGTCACACGGTGTTTACTAGCCCTCCTTCAAGTCTACAACAATTTTTTGCTGAATTTGGGAATCCAATTCCAGAAAATGAAAACAGGATAGAGTTTGCTTTGGATTTCATCAGAGAACTTGAAGGAACTCCAAATGGAACCAAGAATTTGATGGAATTCAACAGAACATGGCAAAGGAAAAAAAACTCAACTACTAACAACAACATCAGCAGCTTTTACAATGGACCAAAACCATCACTCAAAGATGCCATAAGTGCAAGTGTTTCAAGAGGGAAATTAGTCTCAGGAGCAACGAATATCGACCCGAATCTTTCTTCATCAGATGTCCCAAAATTTGCTAATCCATTTTGGGTAGATATGGTTGTGATAGCCAAAAGATCAATGCTGAATTCCATGAGAATGCCTGAGCTATTTGGTATGCGTTTTGGCGCTGTCCTTGTGACTGGGATTATCCTAGCCACAATTTTCTGGAAATTGGACAATTCCCCTAAAGGGGTTCAAGAAAGGCTAGGATTCTTTGCCTTTGCAATGTCTACAACTTTTTACACTTGTGCTGAAGCCATTCCTGTTTTTCTTCAAGAAAGGTACATTTTCATGAGAGAGACTGCTTATAACGCTTATCGTCGTTCCTCTTATGTTCTTTCACATGCCATTATCTCACTACCTTCCATACTAGTCCTCTCCATTGCCTTCGCTGTCACAACATATTGGTCAGTTGGACTAGCCGGTGGCATTTCAGGTTTCCTTTTCTTCTTGCTCTTCATGGTTGCCTCATTTTGGGCTGGGAGTTCATTTGTCACATTCCTCTCTGGTGTCATCTACAATGTCATGATGGCCTACACTGTCGTGGTCGCGATCTTGGCCTATTTCGTGCTGTTCAGTGGCTACTTCATCACTCGCGATAGGATCCCTCCTTACTGGATATGGTTTCACTATATGTCACTAGTGAAATACCCTTATCAAGGGGTGTTACAAAATGAATTTTCTGATCCCAACAAGTGTTTTGTAAAAGGTGTCCAAATTTTCGATGTCTCTCCATTGAGGGTTGTTCCTGAGCCCTTGAAAATCAAGCTGCTGCACAACATGAGCAAGACATTGGGAATGAACATAACAAGCACAACATGTTTGACAACAGGAACAGACATATTGAAGCAAAGTGGTGTGAATGACTTGAACAAATGGACTTGTTTTTGGATCACCATTGGTTTGGGATTTTTCTTCAGGATTCTCTTCTATTTTGCTTTGTTGATTGGAAGTAAAAACAAGAGGAGGTGAAAAAAAAAGGAAGAAAAAAAAGACTTTTGAGAAACATAAGCTTACTACTCCATCCGTCTTAATTTATATGATGTAGTTTGATCGGACACGGAGTAATAGTCTTTTATTTTATTTTAATTTTAATTGAGTTGCTCTTTTTTCCTATGTTTTCATAGGCATTATAATGCTTATTTCCAAATGTTGTTTAATAATATTCATTATGTTGTATTCACATGGTTAGCTTCTAATTATATGTTTCTTGTGAAAGAAAAGGGTCCTTTTCTTACATAGTGAAAAC
>JACEIK010002361.1:42585-72508 GCA_018107945.1 Datura stramonium
TTAACTAGCCCATGAATTCATGCATGTTATACTATGAGCACTATATATGTTTTGGGAGTAGTATCGAACACCGAGTAGGTTCGGGGCCTAGGTTCTGCCCCAAATCTCATAAACAACGTGCCGCTATAGGTATTTTGGGACCCCTTCATGACTATCCCCGGCACAATTGTCCCTTATCATGTGTGATCACGCCTTTCATGGTTCCCTTGGCAAGGTACAAACACCCTCTCGATTAGGGTTACAAGTCGGGCTTCATGTGTGCTCATATGGGGTATGTCGGTTAAAAGAATTTTCCACTGTTCCTTATGATTTATGCATGTTTATGATTATGTATATTGGCTCAAGTTATGTTCAATAAATCTTTCCTCTTATGATTATGAGTAGGATTGCATTACGAATGTTTTGAAAACCTTGAGCCTTACGTTATGTTATGATGTTTATGATATGAGCATGAAGTCCCACTCTTATGATCATTTATGAGTTTTATATGTTTTAAATGATCGTTTTACTTACCTTGCATACTCATTACGTTCCATGTACTGACCGCATACTTTTTATGTTGTATTGTTTCATGATACAGGACCCGGCTCTCAAGCTCACCCTCCTCAGTAGCTTCTCAGAGTTTGCTATCAGCTTATTTGGTGAATCCTCATGTTCTGAGGGCCATATGTCCAGGACTCTATTTTTTCTCTTTCAGTTTCAATATCATAGGGTTAGTTGGGGAGTTGTCCCATCAACTCGTCTATCATGATTATACGCTTTTCAGACTAGTAGTTGTATTCAGCCGTCATGTATGGATTATGTATTGTCCTTTCTTCATATTTATGACATGTTTACGTTTTCTTATGCTAAGTCTTCCGCTTATGTGATTGAATTAGATGTATGCTCACGCCATGGGTTGACTTGGGATCTCTCGTGGCTCCTTGTCCCGTGTCCACAATCCGAGTGTACGTTCGGGTCGTGGCAAACTTGGTATCAGAGCCATAGGTTTGAAGTGTCCTAGGGTGTCTAAAAGCCGCGTTAAGTAGAGTCTTTTTCATGGGTGTGAAGCATGCCACACTTATGATGAAGAGGCTATAAGACGTTTCGGAAATGTTCCCTTCTTTCATGATCTATGTTGTGCAATGAAAGTCCTTTACCCTTCTAATTTTTGCTATTCGCATTTGCAGAATCATGCCTCCACACAGAGTGAATGCCAAAAGAAATGGTAATGGCAATGATCATGAGGATTTCCATGATGGTGAGCATCAGGCAGCCCCACCTATTCACGAAGAGTACGCACCAGAGCCAGCTGCCCACGCTGAGTTTAGGGAAGCGATTCAGATGCTGGCACAAGCCATGACTGCCTAGGTTCAGAATCAAACGGTGGAGCATTTCCCTCAGAATGGGAATGCAGCGGCAGCTAGGGTGAGGGATTTTTTAGGATGAACCCTCCTGAGTTCATGGGGATGAAGGTGGACGAGGATCCACACAATTTCGTAGAGTAGATTCTGAAGATCACCCAGGTTATGGGGGTGAACAATGGGGAATGTGTTGACTTGACCTCCTATCAGCTAAAAGGGGTGGCTCACATATGGTTCAAGTAGTGTAGAGATGCCAGGGCAGGGGGTGCAGGCCCGATAGGTTGGGAAGAGTTCCACGCGACATTTTTTGATCAGTTCTTCCCTTGGGAGATGAGGGAGCTCGGAATGGATGAGTTTGTTAATTTGAAGCAGGGAAACATATCCATTCAGGAGTACGCATTAGAGTTCACTCGATTATCCAAGTATGCTCCGGAGTTGGTGGCGGATTAGAGGACTCGGGAGAGTCGTTTCGTGCATGGGGTGGCGGACTACTTGGACAAGGATTGCAGGATCTGCATGCTTCATCAAGATATTGACTTTCCCCATATTGTATTACATGCACAGTAGATGGAGTCGGTCTACTGCAGGAAGAGGGAGGCCAAGAGGGCCAGGACCGACAACTATGGGGTTTCTCAGGTCAGGTCAGGGGGTGGACAACGTTAGTAGTCCCAGCACAGGTCTATCACTCCAGCTCCATCATCGACCAGCACGCCATCTAGGTTCAGAGGAGATTAGAGGAGCAGATCTTCAGGCTAGAGGGATCAGGGTAGAATGCAAGTGGAGCGCACTTTTCTAGCTAGTGTGAAGTGCGGAAAGAATCATCCTGGGAGGTGCTTAGTTGGTGCAGATGCGTGTTTCGGGTGTGGCAAACCCGGGCACAAATTTAGGGATTGCCCCTCAGCCAGATCAGGGGTTGGTGGGACCCGTGCGACAGCAACCAGTTTTGTCGCTCCAACAGCATGCCCCCCTCAGTAGGGTGCCTCTACTAGTTCAGTAGGCGGTCAGCGCCAAAACAGGATTTATGCCTTAGTACCCTGCCAGGAGCAGGAAGTTTCACTAGATGTGGTCACTGGTATGTTGCAAGTCTTCCATATTTATGCTTATGCCTTGTTAGATCCAGGAGCTACCTTGTCTTTTGTGACTCCCTATATTGCTAGTAGTTTTGGAGTTAGCCCTGAAATCCTGTCAGAACCATTCTCAGTCTCTACTCCAGTCGGTGATTCGGTGGTAGCTAGGCGGGTGTATAGAGGTTGCCCCATTATAGTATTGCATAAGGTTACCTCCGCAGACTTAGTAGAGTTGGCTATGACTGACTTTGACATCATTTTGGGTATGATTGGTTTTTTGGATGTTACGCTTTGATAAATTGTAGGACCCGTGGGGTGGAATTCTAATTTCTGGGTGAGTCGGTGTTGGAGTGGAAGGGTAATTCAGCTGTATTAACCAGTCAGTTTATTTCTTATCTTAAGGCCAGTAAAATGATTTCTAAGGGATTCATGTATCACTTAGTTAGGGTTAAGGATGTTGAGTCTGAGACCCCGACTATTCAGTCAGTTCCGGTAGTGCGTGAGTATTCGAAGGTTTTTCCCAAGGATTTTCCAGGTGTTCCTCTGGAGAGGGATTTCGGTATTAATATCTTACCCGATACACAACCCATCTCTATTCCTCCCTACAGGATGGCTCCAGCCGATCTAAAGGAGTTGAAGGAATTGTTAGATAAGGGCTTTATCAGGCCGAGAAAGTCTCCATGGGGTGCATCGGTGTTATTTGTCCGGAAGAAAGATTGTTCCCTTCGCATGTGTATTGATTACCGGAAATTGAACAAGGTAACCATCAAGAATAGGTACCCCTTACACAAGATCGATGACTTGTTTTACTGTCTTCAGGGTGCCAGATGCTTCTCAAAGATAGATCTCAGGTCCGGGTATCACCAGCTCAGGGTTTGGGAGAGTGACATCCCGAAAACCGCCTTCAAGACTCGGTATGATCAGTACGAATTTGTTGTTATGTCTTTTGGACTAACCAATGCCCCTGCAGCTTTCATGGACTTAATGAACAAGGTATTCAAGCAATATCTAGACTTGTTCGTGATCATGTTCATCGATGATATCCTCATATACTCTCAAAGCGAGGAGGAGCATGCCGCTCATTTGAGAATAGTGTTGCAGACTCTCAAGGATCATCAGTTGTATGCAAAGTTCAGCAAGTATAAATTTTGTTTGGACTCCGTGGAATTCTTAGTCCATGTGGTATCGAGTGAGGGAATAAAGGTAGATTGTCAGAAGATTGAAGAGGTACAGAATTGGCCCAGACCGATGAATCCTTCAGAAATTAGGAGTTTCTTGGGCCTAGCAGGCTACTACCGGAGATTCGTAGAGGATTTTTCATCAATTACAACACCATTGACCAGGTTGACCCAGAAAAAGGTAAAGTTCCAATGGTTAGAGGCTTGTGAGAAAAGCTTCAAAGAGTTGAAGAATCGACTCACTTCCTGCCCAAGGGTACCTATGGTTTTGTAGTATATTGTGATGCTTCTAGAATTGGACTAGGGTGTTTGTTAATGAAGCATGGGAAGGTGATAGCGTATTCCTCAAGACAGTTGAAAATCCATGAGAAGAATTACCCGACCCATGATCTTGAGTTGGCCGTGGTGGTGTTTGCATTGAAGATATGGTGGCATTACTTGTATGGGCTCCACGTGGATGTATTTACGGATCACAAGATCTTTCAATATGTGTTTACGTAGAAAGATCTCAATCTTTGACAAAGGAGGTGGTTGGAGCTACTTAAAGACTATGATATGAGTGTTCTTTACCACCGGGGAAGGCTAATGTGGTAGCGGACGCACTTAGTAGGCTCTCTATGGAGAGTGTCTCCCACGAGGATGAGGGAAACAAAGAGTTGGTGAAAAATGTACATCGACTTGCAAGGTTGGGAGTTAGGTTGGTTGACTCGACCGATGGCGATATTGTGGTGCAAAACAGATCTGAATCATCCTTGGTGGCTGATGTGAAGGCTAGACAAGATGAGGATTCGATGCAAGTAAAGCTGAAAGAAGCCGTCCAGAGCCAGAAGGTGGAGGTTTTTGCCAGGGGGAGATGGTGTGTTGCGGTACCAGGGTCGTCTGTGTGTTCCAGACGTAGGTGATTTAAGGGATCAAATATTGCATGAGGCACATGGATCTAGGTACTTTATCCATTCGGGTGCCACCAAGATGTATCATGACTTGCGGGAAATATATTGGTGGAACGGCATGAAGAAGGATATTGCAGAATTTGTAGCCAAGTGCCCAAACTGACAGCAAGTGAAACTCTAGCATCAAAGGTCGGGAGGCGTACTTCAGGGTATTAGCATTCCCACTTGGAAGTGGGAAGAGATTAATATGGATTTCATTACAGGCCTACCTCGTACTCACCGACACTATGATTCTATTTGGGTGGTGGTAGACAGGTTGACCAAGGCTGCACACTTTCTACCGGTCAAAACCACAGATTCAACGGATGATTATGTCAAATTGTATATTCGGGAGTTGGTTCGACTTCATGGAGTTCCCTTCTCCATTATTTCAGACCGAGGTACTCAATTTACCTCCTAGTTTTGGCGGTCTTTTCACAAGGGGCTTGGGACTCAAGTTAAGCTCAGCACAGCCTTTCATCCACAGACGGATGGCCAAGCCGAATAAACAATCCAGACCCTTGAGGACATGTTGAGAGCATGTGTGATGGATTTCAAAGGTAGCTGGGATGATCATTTTCCCTTGATCGAGTTTGCTTATAATAACATCTATCACTTTAGTATCCAGATGGCACCGTTCGAGGCTCTTTATGGGCAAAAGTGTAGATCGCCCATTGGATGGTCTGAGGTTGGTGAGGCAGCTATGATAGGGCCTGAATCAGTTCATGAGGCTATGGTAAGGTTCAGTTGATAAGGGACCGATTGAGAACCGCTCAGAGTCATCAAAAGTCACATGCGGATGTGAGAAGAAGAGATTTGGAGTTTGAGGTAGACGATTGGGTGTTGTAAAGGTATCTCCCTTGAAGGGAGTCATGCGGTTTGGGAAGAAAGAAAAACTCAGTCCCTGCTATGTTGGTCCCTACTGGATTATGAGAAGAGTTGGTAAGGTAGCGTATGTGTTGGACTTTCCCTCAGAGTTATCTTTTGTGCATCCCGTGTTTCATGTGTCTCTTTTGAAGTGCTTGGGAGATCCAGCTCTAGTAGTCCCAGTGGATAGCGTCGGTGTAAAAGATAGCCTCAGCTATGAAGAAGTTCCTATGGAAATATTAGACCGTCAAGTTCGGAGACTAAGGAACAAAGAAGTATCTTCAGTTAAAGTTCTATGGAGAAATCAACATGTTGAAGGAGCTACATGGGAGGTCGAAGTAGATATGATGGCTAGATACCCACATGTATTCTCTACCGACTCAATTTCAGTTTGAGGTATCAGTTTTTTCCCTAATTCTCTAATCATTTTCTATGTTCAGTTCATGTGCGCAAGTTTTTTTTATGTTATGATAGATGTATGTGATGTCTGAATTCAGCTCAACTATGTAGTTCATTTCAGAGGTAGTCATTCTACCAGTTTTCGATTTAAATGATCAGTATTTGAAGATGATAATTTCATGTTTCTTTTTTCTGCTTGTTTCCTACATCCGAGGACGAATGTTCCCAATGGGGAGATATTGTAATACGCCAAAAGTGCCTAGGAGTAGATCCGGGAGTTAAATAAACTGCAGAAATTGGGAAAAATATCACAGAAAGGGTGAGTTAATGACTCGTGGTATCAAACCACAGGTCGTTATATCCATGTCATTGGTTAGGGAAGGTTGGGTAGAAGTGGAGACAATGGACGACACAACGACTTGTTGTTGGAAACATCACGTCGTTGTTAACAGGTGTTGGAAGAGGTTAGGTTCAGCAGGTGGCATACAATGGGCCTACCAATGACTCGTTGTGGGTTGTAACAAGTCATTGTTACCGATCATTGCTTTGGTGCAAGAAATTCAAGTATAGATGAAAGATCGAGACCACGACTCATTGGAAGAAACCACAAGTCGTGGTGAGGCACGTGGTAAGCAGGTTCAAATTTTGTGGTGAGCAAGCAACGGACAATGTAATGGATCGTTGTTTCGGAGGACGAGTCATCCTGTTCGTCCGTTGGTTAGTTCCGGTACTAAGCTTCAGTAGTGCAAACCACGAGCAACAGAACGGGTCGTCGTTAGCTCTAACGACACATTGGTTTCGTCCGTTAGTTAAGCCCGGCCAATTTCAAGCAGATTCATCAAGGGCATTTTCGACTTTTTCACATTATAAGACCCTAAAATATGTCGTTTTAGTTCATGAAAGGTGGGGTTTTAGGAGAATGATCCATTCTAAGTCTTTATTCATGCATGCAAGAATATTGAGAGGTAATTAAAGTGAGATTCTAGGCTCTTCTCTTCATTTCTTTCAATTTCATTCTTGGGAAATCAAGGGGAAGTTAAGAATCAGATATTCCCATGTATGTAAGGCTATCAATGGGTGATTTGTTCTACACCCATGTCCTCCTCTATGATTTTTACAAAGATTTCAACAAAAACTCATGGGGTTTTGAATTTGATTTAATTAAAATCTAATGATTTGATTATGGGTTTTATGATTTTAAAATCTTATCATAATCTATGGGTTTGAATAAGCTTTTGTGATTTAAATTAATTATAATATTATTGATTTGGAAGTTCTATGTATTTAAGCCTAATTATGCATACCCCATGACGAATCGATTTATGATCTACTTACCCGTTGATGATATTTATAAGCCCAGCATGAATTATGATTTAAATCATGAATTTATTATGTTACCCATTATGATGTTATGAAATTCAAGCTATATGCATGATCTACAACTATGTGTGAACCTTATGAATCATGAATTATGTTTTTGGCCGTCTCACGGGCCTTATGTCATGGATAAATCACTTATGTACAAGCATGTTTATGATTATCATCATTTAACTAGCCATTGAATTTATGCATGTTATACTATGAGCACTTATATATGTTTTGGGAGTAGTATCGAACACCGAGTAGGTTCGGGGTCTAGGTTCTGCCCCAGATCTCATAAACTACCTGCCACTGTAGGTATTTTGGGACCCCTTCATGACTGTCCCCGGCCCAATTGGCCCTTATATTGTGTGATCACACCTTTCATGGTTCTACAATTGGCAAGGTACGAACACCCGCTCGATTAGGGTTACAAGTCGGGCTTCATGTGTTCTCATATGGAGTATGTCGGTTAAGAGAATTTCCCATTGTTCCTTATAATTTATGCATGTTTATGATTATGTATATTGGCTCAAGTTATGTTCAATAAAGCTTTCCTCTTATGATTATGAGTACGATTGCATTACAAATGTTGTGAAAACCTTGAGCCTTACGTTATGTTATAATGCTTATGATATGAGGATGAAGTCCTACTCTTATGATCATTTATGAATTTTATATGTTTTAAATGTCCGTTTTACTTACCTTGCATACTTAGTGCATTCCACGTACTGACCGCATATTTCTATGCTATACTGTTTCATGATACAGGACCCGGCTCTCAGGCTCACCCTACTCAGTAGCTTCTCAGGGTTTGCTATCAGCTTATTTGGTGAGTCCTCATGTTCCTAGGGCCATATTTCCAGGCCCTATTGTTTCTCTTTCAGTTTCAGTATCATAGGGTTAGTTGGGGAGTTTTCCCATCAACCCTTCTATCATGATTAGAGGTTTTTCAGACAACCAGTTGTATTCAGCCGTCATGTATGGATTATGTATTGTCCTTTTTCCGTATTTATGACATATTTACATTTTCTTATGCTAAGTCTTCCACTTATGTGATTGAATTACATGTATTCTCATTCCATGGGTTGGCATGGGGTCTCTCGGGGCTCCTTGTCCCGTGTCCACAATTCGGGTGTACGTTTGGGTCATGACATTATCGGACTGCATTTAAGACACCAATTGGAATATATCCATATCAGCTTGTCTTTGGTAAGGCGTGACAACTCCCCATTGATTTAGAACTTAAGGAATTGTGGGCATTAAAGAGCTTGAACCTTGAATGTGGGAGAGCCGCCCAAGGGAGAATAGAAAATATGCATGAGTTGGATGAATTCAAAATGAGGGCATATGAGAATGCAGCTATTTAAAAAGCCCGCATGAAGCATTACCATGTCCAAAAAAATTTGCAGCCGAACTTTGCTCCAAGGGACTGGATATTGTTGTTAAATTCATGACTGAGATTATTCCTGGGAAAGCTAAATCTAAATGGTTAGGTCCATTCAAGGTACCACAAGTTTACGAAAGCAATTCTATGGAACTTAAAGGAGGAAATGGGTCAAAATTCAAGGTTAATAGGCAAAAGGTAAAAAGATATTTGGGAGTGTTTTGGAGGAGGTTGGGAAAACTGAGGTCCTGTACCTAGATGAACCATAAAACTTATGGAACCACGTTGTGCCACGATGTGTTAACTAAGGCGCTTCTTGGGAGGCAACCTCAATATTCTTAGTTTTATTCTCTTTGAACTTTTTTAACGCTTTGTTGTTTTTTATTTTACTAGGTACATGCAATTCAAGGGAAAAGGGAGACGGGGCGTGACCAGCGCTTCAGCGGTGGAACGCCGATGCAAAAGCATGGGGTTCCTCCCACACGTAGAAGATAAGGTCGTGGACGGGATAATCTGGGAGGAAATCGGCAACTCGATTGTGAGACACTGATATAAATTCGCGAATCGCTGTCGAATCACTGACGCTAGTCAGTACACCTGGAAGTAATCGTTACATCGGTGTCTCACTCGGTGAAATGCTGGTGTCAATCCACAACACACCGGTCAGTCGCCGACTCTGAATCAGTAGACCTGCACAGGTAATGCCCATCGGCTCCCACATCAACGGCCTGCCGGTTCTCTTTGCGGATCGTCGGTACGCCCGACCTAGGTTTATGTTCTTATCAAAATGTTGATCAATTTTTTACCTTATACTTCCTACTTTTCCCTTTTCCCACCATCTCTCATATTCCCAACAAACCACCCTTCCACCAAACCTCTATCAATATTCACCTCCCTCTTGCCCAATCACCTTCCCATTCATCACCTTCAAACAGCTCTTCCCATTTTCCATTTTCACCCCACCTATATTCCCACAAATTCAGGGATATCATCAGTAGGAAAGTGCAAGGCCCTCTCTACTAGTTATCACATCTCATTTTTTTTATGGCTTTTCTAGCTTATGTTTAAATTAATAATGAAAATCTACCATGATGCAAGATTCAAGTTGATATTGCTGATGCTTTGTTTTTACTTGATTACCTCATGTTTTGCTTTGTGATGTGTGATTGTCTGTTCTATTGTTTCTATTTTTTTTAATTATTTTTTATTTTGGGGGTGAAGTCTGAGTAACCCTGGGTGTACACCTTCACATCTTGCCCAATGATAGATAGCATTACAACTTTCTTAAGGGCAAGTTGTCGTTATTAATTTGGATGGAATCTGTAAGTGTAAATGGTTTGGTGAAGCGTTGTGATTCGACCAAGTGGGAGATAACCCATCGGCGAACTGCCAGACACGTTCGGCAAATCACCGGTGAGACCGTGGGATTGATCGAAATTTTTCTTGTCACGAACTTGTGTTTCAGTGGTAATTCGCCGGTGGGAATCACCAATGATGACGGCTTCTACCCAGTTTACTGGTTCCTGCCGATGAACTCATCGGCGCTTCGCGGTTCCGTATCCGCCTTTAGCCGATGTTGTGTTAGTATCACCTGGGTCAACTTATAACCCTTTTGTTATTGTTTTGTTCTTCAATGTTCTTAGTGTTTTCTCAATTTTGTGCATAATACTAACCTTAGTCTATAGCATCATGTTCACATCCAGATGAATGAGAAAAAGAAAAGCACCAATGAGAAACATCGATGCACAAACCGCCCCTTCTGATGAAACCCAGCGTCTAACACATATTCGCTTTGGGCTGGCTGGAATGGAAGAGTGCTACATGTACTTCAACTAAAAGCGGTCTATCCATGCCAAAACTCAATCTCAGGTAGAGTCCTTCAAAACTAATTTTTCCAATATCTACTATCAGATTAGCATGCGAGATTGGGGTCCATTCACCATACATGTCGACCCCTACTTTCCTGAGTTGGTGTGGGAGTTCTATGCATCATAAAAGGCACAGAAAAGCCTCCTAATACACAAAGGCCGAACAGATACAATGAAATGCCTAACATCTGTATGGGTGTGTGTCCAAGAGGTGCCCATAACTCCAGAAGCAATCGATTCCCTCTAATGGATTGAGCCAATCCAACCAAATTCAGCATTTTTGCAGGAAGGTAGAAGATAAAGCGAACTAGTTTCAATGGGTGGACAACATAATTGCGATAGGTCAACCACAATGGGCCATCTCCAGAGGTCTAATTCATCATCATGACCTAAAATTTAAAGCCCGTATATGGCTAGATTTGGTTTGCGCTCGGTTAATTCCTTCCTAGAATATAACAGAAGTCCCAATTGAAGTTGCAACTCTTATTTCCTGCATTATGAATCATATACACATCAATGTTGGAGTGATCACTGTAGATCAATTCAAAAGAAGGGCCAAGCAGCAGGCCACATCATTACCATATATATCCTTGTGAGTATGTTGTGTGTGTGGGCTTCATGCCTTTTGTTCCAGCCATTGGATAAAACTGTGGGGGCTGACAATGTGATTACATTGGACACCAAAACTGATAAAGATGCCCCAGCCTTGATGCGAGCCAAAGGTACAAAGAACAAGACTCAATCACCACCTTCTATGCCCTCTAGCACACCTGAAGGCCAGTTCCAAGAAGCTGAGGCTCCCGCCACCACACCAACTGACTTGCTCAAAATAACACAAATGGCCATGTGCATGAAAGTCAAATTGTGAAGTTAGCTAATTCCATCCCTTCTGTGATCCAACAAGCCATTAAGAAAGCCATGCAACCTGCTAGAGGTAAGTTGAGAGGCCTCTATGCTATAGTTGAGGTCTTAGAAAATGAAGTGATTGCTTTGAGGAATGATGTGGCTACACTCATTGGACCTCCACCTACTAGCAACCCAATCCCTCCTAAGCCAGTTACAGTGACATCACAACCCAAGGCACCCAAAAGCCTGCCTGATGATTAGTGGGTGGGGTATGAAAGTGCGTCAGAAATGGTGTCTGATGAGGAGATATATCATAACTACCACCACCGCCTCCAATGCTCACTGTGCGCAAAGTAGATCCATCTTGGAAACCCTGTGGGGTAGATACCACTTCATATCATGAGTTTTACGCCCTACTGGATAAATGGGTGGTCCCCAGACCTGGGAAACCATTGGAACTCCCACCTGATCCATTGATGCCGACTGTAGCTGAAACAACTTCTTGGAATTTTAATGCAGCCACGTATTCTTGGGGCCCTCGTCCCAATCACTAATTCTGTCAGGAAGTCCCCTTCAACTTGTTTTCTTTTCTTTTCATTCCATTGAGGCAATTTCTAGTTTAAGTGGGGGAGGGTAGTGTATATCTTATTCTGGGGGAAGGTTAGACCATGATTCAATGCAATGAAATAAATGATTTTTGAATGTTAGTGCTGAAAAATGGGTCCTTGCTTTGAATCGTCAAATGTTGTTTGGTGACCCAAACTATTTTGTTCGCTTACGTAAATAATAAATAGTAATCAAACTCCAAGGGTTTTTTTCATACCACGGTTCTTTCCCAAGGAGTATTTTTTTCCTTTTTCTTTTCCCTTGATTGTCGAATGGGGTTGGCATTTTCCGATGATAGATGGTGAGGCGACTCTCTTAAGGGAAAATAACATGTCTTTCATGAGTCTTTTTTGGAGTTCTTTTGAGAGGTACCACCAAAATTTTTGAAATAAGGCATGAAATTGAGAAATGAAAAAAAATGGACATTTGAAATAAGAAATGTAGAAATCTTTTGTCATGCATTATAGATTCCTTGTTTGACTTATGAATTTGCATACTCTAATGTCTTGAATCAATATCTTATGATAATAATGACTTTTGTAGAATCTTTGTGTGATGCCTTCTGTGGTAAGGATATTTGTGAATCTCATGTATAGCTTCTTGTCTAGAACTTTCCTTAAGTGTGACTCAAGGTGAAATCCTAGATGTAGCTGCACTTAGAACATGATTTTAGGCTTTCATTTGACCAGCCACTCTACCCAAAATGACCTCCTAAAATGTCTTATGTTTCTAGCCATTGTTGAGCCTTTTGAAATATTTATTTTTGGAAACTACATGACAAGCCGATGTCCCTTCTTGATTCCCTATTCTTGGCGCCCATCCTCCCTAATTGCTAGTAGTGAGTGAATGAAAAGAAAAAAAGTGGGCTCGAAGGCCAAGGGAGAGATACGGAAATTTGTGAGTAAGAGGCAAAGAGTCTAAGTTTGGGGGTCATCAAGAAAGGGGGATAAATAAGAAACATAAATCTGAGGTAGCACCAGACTGTGGGAAAAGGAATGAAATGATGAGATAAGGAACTTTAAGATACCAAAAGAGAAAAGAGAAGTGAAATGGTGTTACATCTTGATTAGACAAGGCTTAATGTGATAGCCAAAGGAGATACAAAGAAGATCTTTGAACAATAAAAGAGAAAAATGGTTGTGAACAGAGGAATAAGGTGGAGCGATATCATAAGTTAGAAGGGAAGGGTTGGAGCATTCACATAAAGGCATTAGGGAGGATCTAGTAACTAGAGCCAAATCATTGTCTTACCATTTCCCCTAGCCTTCATCATGACCCATAAGTCCTAATTGATTATAAGTGTAGCTGTTCTACATTAGTGGTGAATTACATGAAGGGCAAGCCTATGGGTCGAGTTGTGTGCATGAAGATTTCTTTTGGGAGAGTGAGTGTGACTATCTTATTCTAAAATCCCATGTATGTGCGCGAATTAATGACAGAATAAGGGGATTCTCTCCTCGGTGAGTGGCATCATTCCTTTTTAGGATACACTTGCATTAAGGTAAAAGTGTGATTGAGGCATGAGTAGTGCAAGCTCTAAGGCAAAATTTGATTGTGTAGTGATCATGAATTGAGATGTTATGTGTATTTCTTGGGATAGGTCATGCCCTTGTTTTGCAAAATGAATCTGTGAATGATGCCCTTGAATTGTGGTGGCCTCTTGAAATGTTTTCATATATTTTTATTTGATTTTTTTAGGGAATTTGCTTCTCTTTTTCAGTGAGTAGTGAGCATTTTTTGGATTGTCATTTATTAAGTGGTCATTGGTGTCTACACTCTTATAGAGTGGCATGTTTCCTAACTGATGAGAATTGCATTACTTGAGGAAAAGCAATTGTTCAAGATTGGGGGTTTGATGAGTTGGTAATTTACCAACTCATTAGGCTCTTAAGTATGAGCTTTAGCTTAGTTTTCAAGTCATTTAGATGAATTTTATGCACTTTTAGCCTTTTTATGTGCAGGTATTTGAGTTGAAGAGAAAGAGAAATAAGTGGAGTAAAAAGGATGAAATCAGGTGAAAAAACTTGCACTACATTCACCGGTCAAATGCAGACGACCACTGACCTGAAGACAATGTGAAATTGGCGGCTGCGAACATTAATCGGTGACTCACCAGACAAATGTCCTACCGGTGCCTGCACTTTTTGGACCAAGGAGTAAATGGATCGGCGGAGTGCGGATGAAGATCGGCGAACCGTCGAAGATGTCACCGAATGGTCCTGGAGAATCACTGGATGTGCAGCAGATGTTGGACGGCAGTTCGTGGAATGCAACCGGCGAACAGCCGGCAACCCAACAAGTGACAAAACGCTTGAATAGGGGAAGTTATGTCCAACACTGGAAAAAGAGGATATTGGGTCCCCTATTTTTGTATATAGTCTAGAAGAAAGTACTCAGTACACAACTTTTATACTTTTTAGCTTTTTGAACATTCTTTTTGCCTTGAAAAAGAGAAGAACTCCATTAGAGGAGATTGTTGAATATTTCTTTTCTTATTTTTTTCTTCTTCCATTAGCAAGGTATAACCATTGTTGTAGACATATTTTGAGTTTGATTTTGCTTGCTCTTACTAATGAAGTCATTGAATTTATTGATAAATATACTCTTTAGTTTTTTAATCATGGGTAGCTAAATTATCAACTAGAGGTGTGTGATGATGGGTGCTTAATTAGATTGAGAATTGCTAGATTCATCTTAATATTGCCTAATTAGTTTAGCTCTGTTGAGTTATCTCCAATTTATAATTGATGATCCATAGTTACAAATGTGGGTTTACTTTTCTTACTTGGTTATCTTGAAAAAGAAGAATTCAAGTATTGGGAGAGAATTTGATGTTGGGAATGGATGTGATTGTGTAGAGTTGGGCCAGAAATAGCCAAAATCCATGTTCGTCATCCTAATTAGCAGTTGATGGCTAGATGTAGCTCAGCTATTAACCCAAACTCTATTGGGCTAATTTAATTGTGTCTTGAGGTTTGAAAGGACTCGAGGAAAAGGCATCTATGATGTTGAAAAACATAGGATGTCATCTTGTCCAAAGTNTAGCATATCCTTATTTGATTAGCACCCCATCTACACCACACCTCTAGTCTTCTCTCATTATTGTCTATCAATTTTGGTTATTTTGCTATTTTGGCAAGCTGGTTTGAAATCCACAATATTGTTAACTCCATTTTATCCCAAAACTTTCTGTTATATTTTCCTGAATTGGTGTGAATCAATTCAAATTTCCTAAAACAATGCTTGCACAAATCATTCACTAGTCTCTATGAGATTCGACCCCAACATCCGTCGGGAATATTTGTTTTGATGCAACGATCGCTTACACTTTCTCTAAACGAGGAGTATATTTGAGCGTGATTAATCCTTAGGGGCTGGTGGGTCCTGCTAGTGCCCATCTCCATTTCCATTCTCATGGCTATTTCCATTCCCGTTCCTTCTTCCATTAACTCGGCAAGGAGGCATGATTCTGCAAATACGTATAGCATAAGTTAGAAGGATAGAGAGACATTTCATCGCACGACATAGATCATGAAAGAAGGAAAATTTCTTAAAACATTCGTAGCCTCTTCGTCATAAGTGTGGCGCGCTTCACACCAATGAAAAGGACTCTACTTAATGTGGCTTTCATACACCCTAGGATACTTCAAAACCTAAAGCTCTGATATCAAGTTTGTCATGACGCAAACATAGGCTCGGATCGAGACACGGAACCTTGAAACATAAGTGGCTCCAAGTCGACCCATTGCATGAACATGACAACTAAAGCTCAACATGATAAATGTGGGAATCTAACATTTGAAATAGCGGAAGTTTGAAAATCCAGTAACATCTAAACAATAGAATACATAACACTGATCTGAAGATGAATACATACTATGTCTAATAAACCTCTAAAATCTGATGAGTTGATGGGACAAGACCCCAACTAGCTCACTAATAAACTGATACTGAAAATAAACTGGTAAGAAGATCCTTGAAGGATGAGGACTTACCAACAAGCTGGGAAAAGCTAACTCTAAGGATATGGCTAGCGGCAGGATTGAACCTGAACGTCTTAGCCTATATCATGAACTGATACATCATAAAGTATGCAGTCACTACTTGGAATATACAAAGTATGAAAAGTAAGTAAAGGCGCTAAGTAAGAAAAATTGAAATCATGCATATCATAAAACATTTCAACATAAGATTCTGAGAGTAAGGCTTGCATGCTATTATCTGAAAACATGATTTAAACATGACTGAATATCATAACTGATTTGAATGACCCAAAGCTTAAGCTGATAATCATAAGTAAAACTGAACATTGGGTTAAACCTGCTGAAAACATAATATCATGACTGATGAACATGCATAACTGAAATCATGAGAAACAATGGGAGACTCGTCATATAACCGACATTATCACAATAGAGCTTACATGGTCTCAACTATTACACTCAAGTTGGTAGAGCCGTCCAAAACCTTCCCAAGGCTAAGGGCACTACCACGATATCGATATCAAACTGAAGGCCCCTTGGGGAAAGGGAAATCTCATAGAGGAGGTCCCAAATAATCTGAACATACCTACATTGGCACGTAGTTCTGAGGCACAGGGTCGGCTGACCCTTAGCCTACTCGGTGCTAGACATTACTCCCAAAAACATACATATGCTCTCCAATATTTTTCAACGAAGCTGAACCATTGTCATGCAATGAAGCTAAATCATAATAGTACATGCATAATCTAAAAACATATCATGAGGAGCCTCGACTCAACCATACCAAAAGCTGAAAAGTGGGAGTCTAGACTAGAAAACCATGTGGTAAGCTGATAAGCTTATAACATGAAATTGAAGTAAATTATGAAACATACTTGATCATATGGGCTTGCCCAAACTTGTACATTCTTTATAGTAGACTTGATAGTCAAAATTCATGAATATAAACATGGGTAATTCAAAATCATACTTTCATCATAGACACTTCATCATACTTGAAACCATAGATCATAATCTCAACTCTTCATGAACTTTTATAATTGGGCAAAAATAAAATTAGAAACATGAATATAATTCACTCATAATAAATACTTAGAGAATTTCACAAATTGGGTTAAAATCCCATAGATTCATCAACCTTGAATTTCTTGAATTTAGAAGAGGATTTGGGCATGGAAGTGAAAGAATACTCCCATTCATAACCCTACATACCTGTATAAATCTGATTTCACACCCTTTATTGATTGACCAAGAGATTTGGGGAAGAACATAGGGAATTTCAAGATTGGTCTCTAATGGTTCACTCTAACCTTGCATGCATGGAATGGAAAATTTTATGATAGGCTAAGTACTCTTAAAACCCTTCTAACTAAGCTTAAAATGACGTAGTTTAGGACCTAGGGGCTTAGGAATTATGAAAATACCCTTACTAAAACAGAGGGAAAATTCATACTGCCAGTCACCATGAGGGACACCACAACTCATGGTGTACCTAACAACTTGTAGTGACCAAGTCGTGATGAACACTGCCCAAAAATTAAGCATCCAACCTGCTCCTGACCACGACCAAATTAACGGGTTGTTGCCCTGACCACGACTTGTTGCTACTCTCGTGGTTACCCCCTGACCACGAGCTCCCGCCAACTCCCCCTTACTTCATGAGTCACTTCATGACTCATGAAGTCTCCCCACGAATCACTGGAAGACTCATTCTGTGACCTGGTACAGAATTTTCTGTTTTCTCTGTTTGAACCCTCGGGTCTGATCTTAGGTACTTTCGAGGTATTACATTTCACAAGTTCACTCTCTTCTACTCCATACTCTATGTCACCTCTACAATCATGAACAAACCTTTGTAGTTCTAGGGGGTATAGAGTGCTTTGTATATGTTAAAGGCGATTTCCTCATCATGCACCCACATCTTCAATTTACCCATTTTAATGTCAATAATTGCTCCAACGGTGGTCATAAATAGGCTCCCTAATATGAATAACACTCTTTTATATACTTTAAAATCAATAATGATAAAATTAGTAGGAATTACAAACATACCCACTCTGATGAGCACATTCTCAACAACACTATTTGTAGTCATACGATATCGATAAGCCAAATGCAAACATGATAGTGATGGGTTGCATTTCTCCCAAATTGAGTGTATTAAATACAAATATGGGAATCAGAATGATACTTGCCCTTAAATCACATAAAGTGTACCCAACGTCACTATCACCAATTTGTATAGGGAGGGTGAAACTCCATGGGTCTTTAAGCATTTGAGGGAACTTACTTAGTAACCTCGAACTGCACTTCTTAGTCAGTGCAACTATATCAAACTCTATCAAGAACTGCTTGCATTCCACCACATCTTTGAGAAATTTAGCATATTTTAGCATCTTTTTAAGGCGTCAATCAAGGAAATATTTATATGCAGCTGCTTGAAGATATTATGGAACTTCCTGAAACTAGAATCACCTTTGTTCTTCTGTAGTCTTTTTGGAAATAGTAGTGATGTCTCTCAACTACAAGTCAAGACTGTTAAACACCCTATTTCTCGATCTCCTCTACCTATGTTGGCTCTGGTATTAGCTCAGTGCTGAAGCTAGTGCAAGAATGAGTCTCTGTAGAAATGGAGGAAAAGGCATACGCTCTTTCCAGGAAACTTTCTTCCTCTTCTCTATCTATGTTTCAGGCAACTCTGCACTTTCCACTGGCACTTCATGTTTTAGTGAAGCTACTATTGACTCATTTCCATTCCTTAGTCTAATTTCTATAACAAGATTTGAATTCTTCTCTATATCACTAGGTAATGAACCTACAGGTATGGCATGTTTTCATAGTAGTCATCTGCCCCATCTGATGCTCTAGCTTATGGATGGATTTTTATATTTCATTTATCATAGCCTACTGCTGAGTCGCAACCTGTTGTTGCTGAGTTATTGTGTGTTGTTGTGTGCCACCATCTATTTCATTTTATCCTCTATAAAGCTTCTCGCTTTCTATGGTAGGGGTTGCTAAAAGTTTTCTAATTTCCAACCCCACACTTGATTTTAAAGTTCTGGTTGTAATTTCTACCAAACTAATTTTCTTAGTTTTTGAAACCTCTATTTTATTGTCCAATAAAGTAGATGGACGTTTTATGTAATGGGCAACTCATATATATCCATGACCTTCTCCATAAAGTTCATAAGCAACTTGTATCTGCTAAACTTGTTGCAAATGTGGTATGGAAACTAACTTAAGTTGCATTCACCAATTAACCAATGTCTGACCATATAGTTGTGATGCCACCAACCTCCAATACTCTTGGGGCTTTCTGCATGACGAAGGCTCGGCTAGGCTCCTGATAATCTTGACTACCTGCGGATATCAAATTAAGAAAGGTTTCTATTTCATCATAACTCTTGGACAAAATTTCCGTTGAGTGGTTGTATCTAACAATAACTTGGACTCAAGCCTAAACCCTTCAACAAAGTTATGCCCTACAATCTCTTTCTATTGCATATGATGTGGGTAGTCTCACAAGCAACCTTTATACCCTTCCTATTCTTAAGATAGCGATTCACAATCCTTTTGAATGAATCCGGAGATATTCCCTCTCAACTCTTTTGTTCAATTGTATGAAAAGAATCAATTGAGAAATTTGTATGAAAAAAATCTGACAAGAGGTAATGAATCTGACAGGTTCACCCTAAACCATGCCTTGGCTTCCCAAATTAGTGAAAATGAAAATAATATCAACTTTACATATTCATTTGAGATATTTTGGTAGTAAAAATTCCCGCTCAACCCGATGAACATCATCAAGTGGTTGCATGGATCTTCATGAGGTTTACCCTTATATTGGCACATATACTACACCAATCACAATGTTTCTTCTTTCAGCTCAAAGTTTCTTATGAAGTTAGACTTGATAATATCCTTTATTATGTTCACTAGGCTGGGTTGGCGAAGTTTAGCACATGTTATTTTGCATGCGCTACCTCACAAACCAGACGGCCTTCCCCGTTGTTGATAGGGTTGAGATCATGCTTGTCTTTTGCCATATGTCTCTACTCTTTAAGTGTTTTTTCAATTTTTGGATCAAGTGAAACCAAGAGGTTGTCATGACTCTGAGTTTCCGGCATAAACTGGTCTTATGACCTAAGGAACACCAAAAATAAGAAAATAAATAAAATCTAAATAAGGCAACATAAATGAAAATAAGAAAAACAATCTTTATCAATTCTCGACGATGACACCAAACACTTGATGTGGCCAAACACACACGCAAATGCATGTAGTTTTACAAGTAGTATAGGATGTTTAAGTCCAGATATTGTACTCGTAGACTTTTTGGATAGATGCTCTAATTATAATTCTTACTCCAACTATTCGAAAAAGACAATTGATTATTGAGTTGTTGTTGTATTAATGTACTTACGAAACAAAAGTAAGTATATCAAGCATTGAAAAAAAAAATTTGCTCAGTAGAGACAAAAATTTTGGGTCTTGGCAATTTAACAATCTGATTGAGTTATCAAATTATTATACCTGTCAATTCTCCTGAGTTACTAGTTGTAGGTTGGTATTACTTTATTGAGCATCTTGCCGATAAATCTAAAATTACTCGACTATTCCTGAAACCTATATTTTTATGGTCATTGACTAATAGTGAAGTGCATGCATATTTCATCTTATTAACTAACCATGATTAAAGGTGTATTTCTATTCTCATTAGCAAATCAGTTCCGTTTTCCTATAAGGTTCATGAACAAGCAATACTTCTTCCTATTAACCTCACAATTCCATCTGTCAAGTCCAATTATCGAGTCATAGATAATGTTAAACTATTTTGTTAAATAATCAAATAGTTAAGATTAAGAAGAAGTAAATAACTTAAATACGGAAAAATAAACACAACATAAATGATAATTAAACTTTAAATATCATGTATGTGCCAAAACCTAAGGTTGGAAAGTTTAGCTAGTCATGGTTCTCATAATCATCCAAAAATTCATGAATTAACAAGAATTATGTAGAAGAAATAAATCGAAAGGAAATCTTCCTTTTCCACAGCCTTGTCTTAAAAAATAACGTCCAACCCTCAAAATTTTGTGCAAAAGTCATATTTATAAAGTATGTAAAGGCTTCATCTTTTAAGAACTAATTTCAAATCGGATCATAAAACTAAGGGCTCGCGCCATCCTTGCTTCACAAGGAGAGGCACAACAGGCTAAAAAAAGTTATGTCTGCATATTTTCTTGTGCCACGCTTTCTATGGCCACTATTGGTGTCTTGCACCACTTTTTGTGATGCAAGAAGTGGTGCAACTGCTTGTCCAATTTTCCATTTTTTGCTTCTTTCATAATCTTGCTTCTTCCTTGATCGTTTTGGTCATTTATTGCCTATTTTTGTTAGTTTTACTATCCAAGTCTATCGAAACACAACTACACAGCGAAACATATCAATATAAGAACAATCCATAAAATTAATACTCGAAGTGATGGTAAGAGCATTAAAATGTAACACTAATAGTGGATAAATATATGTATTTTTGCCCATTCGTCAGAGATAATAAATTCATGTCAATATTTGATTTCGCTCAAATATATCCATATAAAAGTGAAATATATCGTGCTTGCGACTAATAAAAAATATTATCTCATAAACAGTAATAGCAAGATACATAAGTGCACCAATTACACTAACATATGGTAATTTTTAATCATTTTTATGAGCTCGAAATTAATCTTTTTTATGTTAAGCGAACTCATAATCATTGGGGTATTCAAAATTTCTTTAAAAACTTTTAAATTCTTCAAGGATTTTCATATAAACTCCATTGTCTATCTCGACATAGAAAAAATATTATATGCATATCACGTTTTTCATGTATTTTCAGACTCATAAGCAATCTAAAAAGTAATTGTATCCACCACAATCTCATTATATAAGATTATCAGTACTTTTGAAAAAAACTTTTGTGCCACAAGATACAACCATACTTTATATTTCATTTCACCGTTTACATAAAAAATTTATTTGTATCCCACTAACATTATACATTGAGGTCTTTGGACTAGAAATCCAAATTTTCACTTTTTCAAGTGAAACAAAGTATACATGAATTATGTATTTTTATTTGTCCAATCATTTATCTGTCATAATTTTTGACAAATTTGAATTCAAGATCCTTATTATCATTTATAATGTTGAGCACTACATTATGTCAAAAATACAGTAGATGGTCAGTTGATATCAGTTCCAATATGACATAACTTATGGAGATCTCTTCATTTTTCATCATTTTCAGGCAACCGAACCTTTCCCATTGTGTTGTGAAGTATTATGTTGGGGTGCTCTTTTAAAGCACTTTCCTCATTATCATAACTATCTTGATCATTTTCTCCTCTTCTTATTCAAAAATTTTTACCTTTGAATCTTATTGGTCTATCACGCTTTAGGGGTACCATAGACTCTATCCTTCAATGACTTCCCATTGAAGTATTTATAGCTGAATTATAACATAGGATCAACAAATACATGTGACAATTGATTTACAATATTTTGCAAATGAATTATCTCTTGAACTTCAAGTTCATAATTTTTTTAATGAGGATCTAGATAATTCATTTCATACATAATCTTCTAGGTGCTAATCATCTCTCTCGCTAATATTAAATATTTTAACGTTTACCTCTAACCTTATTTAAGTACCATCTTTGTGATGGTAGAGCACATTCAAATTTTTATATGAAAATTATTCGGTTATTTACCTTGAACCAATTTTGATAGGGGAATCATGTTAGTTTGATGCATAACTGCTTCTACATGTTAAATAACATATACCATATTAAATTTTCTTTGAGACTTTTGTTCTTATAATCAATGGTTTAGCTATAATTTGAGCCATACAATTTCTGCTAAACCAACTTTAATATAAATCAACATTATCAACATGATTTTATAGTGTGAAACTATATTTTTAATTTAATAATTTGAGCCAACAACTTTGCAAAAATTAAATTACAAGTTGATATTAGATGCACATGTGACCATACCATAGATGCATCTATTAAATTATATAATAGTAAATGGTCCACATGGCAGGTGAATGAACTCATATTCCTCTTTTTATATGTTTCAAAGTTTAGGAGTTACAATTCTAACCTTAGCTGGTACAATAGTTAATTTATCATGAGAACAAACAACAAAAAAAAATTATTGAAGAATATTTTATTTCTTCAATATATAATCACGTGAATGCTAATTATTTTTGCATCACATTTAAACCGACATGGTCAACCGGTCATGCCTATTGATATTCATTTATGTAAACTTCTAGATTACTGTCCCATGTGATTTCATCAGTATGCCCATATTTTTGTACTACAAACATGAGGAAAATATGGATACTTTCACATAAATATTTATAACCCGCTTCGATTGTAATAATATGAAGATATTAAATCTTTTTATAATTTACAGTCTCGATATAATTCATTTTTGGCCAATTCATTTAAAACTTAATAAATTTTCTTTGTGACTTACTACAATACCAATACTATAAATAGTTTCATTCCTCCGAGTAGTAACAAATTAACTTTTTTCAGAGCTCTCAATTAATTCATACTATCAAATATTTTATGATATCATTCATATGGTGACTCATCTCCTATGTGAAGAAAATCTTATTATTATTGTCATGGTCAAATTATAGGCAAAACTCATTTCTTATTTTATTTTTGCCTTTAATATCTTTTTTAATAATATCTGGCAAAATATTTTAATGTACCATAGGTATACAACCAATGACAAATTCATGTGGTCACACAATAATATTTGTTCTGGCCTAAACCTTGATAGACAAGAATTATTTCTTGATTTTACCTTTCGATAGTTCATGAGAAAAAAATGTTACAATATATGTGATTTATTAAAAGTACATGACCAATGACCTTTATGCCAACATAATTTTTCTTTATTTTTCTCAGACTTCATGTAGAGGTGAGTTGTGGAATTTATCCAATCATATATAAGCATGTCTTTATCAATAAATTTTATCGCATTTTGACACATTCACTGTCAACAATCGCTGAGCATTTACAATATTTATCATAAGTCACATTCGCTTTAATAAATTGACTATAATTATTTGTACGTGCTTCATATATTTTTATTATAAGTTCATTGTCATGCCTTGACATTTATCATACTTATATGATCCACCTCAACATCACATTGAAAATTCAAGTGCACCTTCAATTTATATTTCTATTTTGATGGAGGATTTACAATACTAATCCTATTAGATCACACATCGACTGAATGGGTAATAATCTTTCATCAATAACAAAAGCCACTTCACCTTTTGAAGCACTATTTTGAGAATCCATAATATTCTCTCTTTTACAAGTATCCTAATGATTACTATTATTATTTTATCCTTGCTACACCAACATTCGTTTGTTCAATCACTTGTCTTTATTTAGACTTATTATGCACTGCTACCATATTTCCTACACTGAATGAAGCATATCAAGTGAGATGGATTTTATGACTTTTCATCAAAAGTATGTTATTTTATTTGAGTCATCAATAAATTATCAATATGGTGCATTAGGAGTCAAACTCAACACATTATACATATAAAGGCATGTCAGGCTATAATTCATTGGGACTCGAACCCTACATCTTATCTGTTAGAAAATTGGCATTTTTACTTCCAGCTTAGTGTTTTTACTAGTTTTTACTTAGTTCAATACTAGTTTCCTATTTTCAAGCAAAAGACTTGGTCAAATTCAGTTGCTTAATTTTCTGAAGTTAGTGGTACTTTATGGCTATTAATGACACATTTCCTTATTCAGTTGATAATCATTTTCATCCACTTTGTAAGTAGCTTCTAGATAGGGAAATGGTTATCTTTTTCTTGTATAAATTTAGAAGTTCTCCATATTAAGATAAGCTAGAATTTTAAATCAGTTATTTGTGCTTTATACTTCAAATTAGTGTTGGGAGAGATTATGTTTAAATAGTGAATCACAGCTGTAGTTGATCTTATAGGACCAAAAGGTTTTAACCTACAACACAAATGGCATCCAGAAGCCTACCTTAAATCCACTTTCACTTTCACCGATGAAAATTATCAAATTTGGTCTGTGAAGATGCAAGATTTTTTGAAAGCTTATGACCTCTAGGAAACTATGATCGAAGATAAATCAATACCTTCTCTACCAGCAAATCCTACCTTGGCTTAGATCAAATCCAATAGCGAAGAGAAGGCAAAAATATCTAAGGCCAAGTCACTTATGCAGAATTCTGTGATAGATTCTGTGTTTTATAGAATCATGGATTGTAATACAACAAAAAAGGCTTGGGATAGATTAAATGAAGAATATCAAATAAGTGGTAGAACACATCAAATGCAAGTGTTGAACCTGAAAAGAGAGTTTGAGTCTCTTAATATGTAGGAGCACGAAACAATCAGTAAGTATGCTGATTAAATCTCCTTAATTGTTAATAACATTAGACTTCTTGGTGAAGAATTTACAGACAAACGGATTGTGGAGAAAGTTCTAGTATTTCTTCCTGAGAGGTTTGAATCTAAGATTTCCTCTCTTGAATAATCCAAGGACCTAAGAAAACTCTCATTAGGTGAACTAATGAGTGCTCTTCAAGCACAAGCAAAGAGAACCATGAGACGGGATAAGTTCACTGAAGGAGCTGTTTTTGTGCAAAAGCAATATTATAGTAAAGGAAAGCAGTAGTTCAACCAAAAGATAAGGGCAAGCATGATGGTGGAAACAACATTGGTGATGTAAAGCAGAAGTTTCCTCTGTGCAAATATTGCAAATAAAAACACATCTGCAGAAGTACTGTTGATGGAGAGTCAATGCTATATGCAGCAATTGTAAGTAGATGGAGCACATATCCAAGGTTTGCAAATCTAAAATAAAGGCCTCTGGAGCTTTACAAGAGCAACTAGCAGAAGCTGTTGATGCATATGAGGAGCAACTCTTTGCAGTTTCATATTTCTCAACTAATGAATCCTCCGATGCTTGGCTTTTCAATAGTGGTTGCACACATCACTTGTGCAATAATGCTAAAATGTTCAGGTTTCTTGATGATACTTACAAATCCAAAGTAAAAGTGGGAAATGGTGAGGTTGTAGATGTCAAAGGCAGAGGTACAGTGACTATTTCAATAATCTCATATATAAAAACTATTTCTGATGTTTTGTATATACCGGATATGAGTTGAAATCTGCTGAGTGTTGGAAAAATGCTTGAAATGAATTACTCACTGCATTTTAAGAATCACAAATGTGTTTTTTTTTATCCTTTTGGAGTAGAATTATTTTGTGTCAAGATGAGCAACAAAATTTTTTAGTTGATTGGGAGAAATTAACTAAGCAGGCTTATACCAATACTTCAGTGACATGTACAAACCTATGGCACAAAAGGTTTGTCCACATANCCTTTCAGAAAACTATGCACTGCCTCACACCAATGACGATAGTTAGATCCATTAAGAACAACAAAAATAGATTGAGAAATATCATTCTTATCCATGATATGCTAGAATATTTTCCTAATGCTCAAGTTTGTGAAACCTTTCAGCAGGGAATGCAAACAAAATTTCCATTTCAAGCAAATCAATTACGGAGAGCTAACCAGAAACTTCAGCTCGTTCATACGAGGTGTGTGGCTCAATAAAAACAGAGTCCATGAGTGGTAACAAATACTTTCTCCTCTTTATTGATGACTGCACCCGGATGTGTTGGGTTTATTTTATTAAACTGAAGAGTGAAGTCCTTAATGTATGTAAACAATTTTAAGCTTTAGTGGAAAATCAATGTGATCTCAATATTAAAGCTTTAAGGTCTGATAATAGAGGAGAATATACTTTTGCTTAGTTTATAGAATTTTGTAATAGCATAGGTATAGAACTCCAATTGACTTTACCATACACACCACAACAAAATGACGTGTCTAAAAGGAAGAATAGGACTATAATGGAGATGTCCATGTGTCTTTTGCTTGAAAAAATGATCCCAAATCAGTTTTAGGCTGAGGCAATCAATAACTCAGTATATTTGCTGAATAGATTAGCTACTAAGGCCTTGCAGGACATGACTCTATATGAAGCTTGGTGTGGCAACAAACCATTGGTACACCATCTCAGAGTTTTTGGGTGTATATGTTATTATCAAGTTGCAGAACCTAATAGGAGTAATCTAGACATCAAGGCTTATAAGGGCATATTTATGGGCTATGGTTCATCATCCAAAGGCTATAGGATTTTCTGTTTGAAAATAGAACAATTAATTCTCAGCAGAGATGTGAAGTTTAATGAAGCAGCTTCTTAGGATTGGAAAAATAATCAGATCTCTTATTCTGATATACCTCAACTTGTGAAAGATGATTGAGTGGATGACGTACTAGTACGGGGCACCAAAATCATAAAAGATGTCTATCAGCAGTGTAACTTGGTTATCTCTGAACCAACAAGCTATGCTGAAGCAAAAGACTCTCAGGAATGGAGGAGAGCTATGCAAGCTGAACTAGACATGATTGAGAAGAAAGGAACCTGGCAACTCGCTGACAAGCCTAGAAATCGTAAGGTGATAGGTGTAAAATGGATTTTCAAGACAAAACTCAATCTTAATGGTTCAATTTGCAAATATAAGGCTAGATTGCTGGTGAAGGGATATGCACAACAATATGGTGTGGATTATCATGAAACATTTGCTCTCGTAGCAATGTATGACACAATCAAGCTTCTTCTTGCATTTGCATCTCATAATTCCTGGTAGATTCATCAGCTTCATGTTAAATCAGCCTTTTTGAATGGTTTGCTTGCTGAAGAGATCTATGTAGAGAAACCTGATGGTTTCTTAATTTATGGAAAAGAGGATATATTCTATCTCCTAAAGAAGGCCTTGTATGGACTAAAATAAGCCCCAAGGGCATGATACGAAAGGATGGACAATCATCTCATCCAACATGGTTTCAATAGAAGTCGAAGTAAAGCTACATTGTATGTGAAAGTCATTGGTGGTGATTTCTTAGTTGTTTCAATTGGATGATATGCCTGTGACAGGATGCAAAGTTGAACTAATTCAAAGGTTCAAGGATGAAATGGAGAAAGTCTTTAAAATGATTGATCTTGGAGTCATGAAGTATTTCCTTGGCATGAAAGTATTGCAGTCCATTGATGTGATTTTTATATGCTAGCAGAAATTCATTTTGGATATTGTAAACAGGTTCAAAATTCAAGACTTCAAACCTGTGGCTACTCCAATTTCTACTGGTGTGAAGCTTGTCAAAGATGAGGATTCCAAGAAAACGGATGACAGTATGTATAGAAGCTTAATTGGCAGCCTTCTATGTCTCACTGCAAGCAGACCTGACATTCTATTTGTTGTACGTTTGCTCTCTAGGTTCATGCATTCTCCTAGAGACACACACTTCACAGTAACTAAAAGAGTGTTAAGGTATATTAAAGGAACCAACACGTTAGAATTTTTTCCAATGATCTGCAGAGAAGACTATGAATCTGGTTGGTTACTCGGATAGTGATTGGGGTGGTTGCATTGATGATTCCAGAAGCAACTTTAGATATCTGCTTTGTTTGGGCATAAGTTTTTTTTAGTTGGAGCTCTAGGAAAAAAGAAACTACAGCTCAATCAACAGCAGAAGCTAAGTACATTGTTGCTGCATCTGCTGTGAACCAAGTTATCTGGCTAAGGAAGATGTTGAAGGACTTGGGCCATGAACAAGAAAAAGCTACCAGGATCATGTGTGACAATATTTCAGCAGTTTCAACCTCAAAAAATTCAGTGTTTCATGATCGAACTAAGCACATCAAAATAAGGTTTTATTTTATTAGAGAAGTCCGAGAATCTAATGAAGTGTTGCTCGTTCATTGCTCATCCGAGAATCAGCTAGCTGACATTTTCACCAAATTACTGGCAAGGGAAATGTTTGAAGAGCTGAGGCAAAGAATTGGTCTTTGTCACAAAAATTCCAAGGAGGAGTGTTAGACAATTGACATTTTTACTTTCAGCTTAGTATTTTTACTATTTTTTACTTAGTTCAGTTTATTGGTTTTCTATTTTCAAGTAAAAGACTTGGTCAAATTCAATTGCTTAATTTTCTAAAGTTAATGACCCTTTATGGTTGTTAGTTACACATTTCCTTATTCAGTTGATAATCATTTTCATCCGCTTCGTAAGGGGCTGCTAGATAGGGAAATGGTTAACTTTTTCTTGTATAAATACAAAAATTCTCCATATTAATGATAAGCTGGAATTTTAAATTAGTTCTTTGTGCTTTATACTTCAAATAAGTGTTAGAAGAGTTTATGTTTAAACATTATCATTGTGAAATATCATGACTCAAACCCGATGTGTAATTCTTTTAGTGCAATATGTCTTGAATCTATTTTCTTACCTCAAATAATGGCATAATAAGACAAAATACAACAAGACTCACCCTTGAACCATTAAAAAATATTATACAAAGTATATTTTCATAATTTTATTTTCAATAAGATTCAGCATGTGATGGTAGCAATATTGATGCTTTTGCCGGAGTAATTAAATCACATAGTAATTATCTAACATAATACATAACATGTCATAACATATGATGCTATAAGACATAATCTTGACCAATGAAAATATTCTATAATCTTAACATTATATCAGCAGTTATGTAGTTAGTACCTCTTACAGTGATTTTGATATTGTCTGCATATGAGCTTCTTGGCTGACACTTATCATATGTACTTATAAATCATCGTACCGGCATAGTAATTTGAAGAACTCGGTTACCTCTGTGTCTTTAGGAGATTGCCTCACAATCCACACTTCAAATTTTTCTGAGGCTTCACATATTTGTAGAAAGACGATTAGATACTAGTATTAATAACGTGTTATAAAATTAGAGCAAACAAAATATATAAACAAAGCAAATAAGGAAATATAAGAAAAAAGAATGTAGTGAGAAGACATAGTTTTTCTCATTCTTTGCATGTAATATCCATATATTTTGCCTTTCAAGTATTAAATGTATACAATATAATCCTCAAGATCTCTATTTATAG
>JACEIK010002361.1:75321-100580 GCA_018107945.1 Datura stramonium
CACAGAATCCACCTAGAAGACTCTTCATCGCATTTCTAGGATTTTTTATAAATATCTGATGACTATTGGCATATACTGTGTTGCTGTTTTGGAAAAACGCTGCTTGTCGTTCTGTCTGAGCTTCTTCCTCAGTATAGGTGTCAAGATCTGAACATAGACTCGGATCACAACACGGAACAAGGAGCCCTAAGAGATTCTAAGTCGACCCATGACATGAAGTTACATCTAACTCAATCAATAAAGAGTAATACTCAACGTATCATCTAGTGGAAGTATAAACACATAAAACATAGAAGGCGAAGCATACTTCATACATAACAGCTGAATACTACACATAGTCTGAAAGCCTCTAACATAACAGATGGGTTGATAGAACAATACCCCAACTAACCCGACAAGTCTAAATAACTGAATATGCATAGAGAAATCTGATAAACATGGTCCTCGGGAGATGAGGACTCACCACAGGTATAACATGCAAACTCTAGAAGGCTGACTGCGAACGGGGCTGAGTCTGAGAGCCGGGGCCTGTATCATGAAATAATACAACATAGAGTATGCGGTCAGAACGTGGAATGTACCGAGTATGCAAGGTAAGTAAAACGGACATTTAAAAATACATAAAGCTCATAAGAGATCATAAGAGTGGAATAACATGCTTGTAACATGAGTATCATAAGATAACATAAGACTCAAGGTTTTCAAATCATTCATAATCCATTCATTACATAATCATAAGAGAAACTTTATAAATCATCACTTGAGCCAAAATATCAATAACATAATGATGCATAAAATATAATTATGATGGGTTTAAGAATATAAAAAATAAAGGTAAAAATCGTAACCCGATTCATCATAGAACATGCACAATTAGGAATAATTTAATAGAAATTGAAAGTGATAAATTTATAATTGAATTAGTGGTAAAATCTAATCATGATTCGTAATCTATGATGTAAAACATGAGAAATAGTAACCTAGATAGATCATTAGAATTTCACAATATTTAAGATAAAACCCCATAAGATTTTTAAACAAAACTTCATGATTTAAGAGAGATTGGGCATGGGTGTGAATGAAAACACCCACTCATAACCCTACATACTTGATTACAGCTGGTTCTTACACTTTTCTTATTGCCCAAGAGGAATTGATGAGAACTTGAAGAACAACAAGCTTGATCACCCCCTCTAACCTTCTATCTTTGCATGCATGAATGAGAATGACCTAAAATGAACTTAATCTTTTAAAGTCATCATTCATAACTTAAAACAATATAGTTTAGGCCTTAAGATCATAGGAATTACGGAAAAGCCCTTACTAAGTTCACATAAAATAACTTCCAGTCAGTCCCCATGAGGGACATGACGACTCGTCACAACTGGCCACGACTCAGGCGTCGTCCGTCAAGTACACTGCTTATCACGTCATCTGGGCTCGTCACGGGTGACTTCAGGATTCTTTACTGGTGACCATGAGTCGTGGTCACCACTCGTCAGACAGCCAGTGATTTCAAGTAACTCCCATCGGCTGATCACGACTCATCCCACGAATCGTGGTAACTGACCACAACTCGTGGGGTCCTTCTGTTAGGTACACTGCCTTCTTCTTTTCCTTTCTCAATCACCCCTCCCATGACTGACCTAACGAATCTTGGGGCCTGACCATGACTCGTGGTCATGTCCGTGGGGAGTCAAATTCCCAAATTTCAAACTCAACTCCTGAGCCTCACCATGTGTTACATCACGACTTTTGGGCTGCTCCCACGGGTCACCTCATGACCCATTTTGTGTCCTAATGTCAGTTTTAAGTTTTTCTCTGTTTCAACTCCCGGATCTGATCTTTGAGCTTCTGGGGTATAACAATATCTCCCCCTTGGGAACATTCGTCCTCGAATGTTGAAAAATATACATAAATGCAGAGAAATGCAGCAATCATATTCAAATACTAATCATTTAAGCTTACAATTGACGAAATGACTATCTCCGATTTAAACTATATAGTTGAAAAGAATTCACGAATCATACAACATCCATATACATAAAAGAAACTTGGGCACATGAACTGAACATGAAACTAAATAGAGTTTTAGGGCAAAATCTGATACCTCAAGCTGGAACTGAGCCGGTAAAGAATAAATGTGGATATCTAGCCATCATATCTGCTTCAGCTTCCCATGTAGCTCCCTCAACATGCTGATTCCTCCCTAAGACTTTCACTGAAGCTACTTCCTTGTTCCTTAACCTTCGAACCTGATGATCCAGTATTTCCACCGAGACCTCCTCAAAACTAAGGCTGTTTTTCACACCAACACTATCCACAAGGAAAACTAGAGCTGAATCACCCAAACACTTCTTTAAAAGCGATACATGGAATACAGGATGGACGCAAGCTAATTCTGAAGGTAACTCCAATTCATATGCCACCTTGCCAACACGTTTCACAATTCGGTAGGGGCCAACATAACGAGGGCTGCGTTTCCCTTTCTTTCCAAACCGCATTACTCCCTTCATGGGCGACACCTTCAAAAACACACAATCATCCACTTCAAACTCAAGTTCTCTCCTTCTCACATTGGCATAGGACTTTTGGCAACTTTGAGATGTCTTCAACCTATCTCGTATGAGTTGAACCTTTTCCATAGCCTTGTGGACTGAATCTAGTCCTATCATCACAGCCTCACCAACTTCAAACCAACCAATAGATGATCTATGTCTCCGCCCATAGAGAGCCTCAAACGGAGCCATCTGAATACCGGAATGGAAGCATTTATTGTATGCGAACTCAATAAGAGGAAAATGATCATCTGAACTACCTTTGAAGTCAATTACGCATGCTCCCAACATGTCCTCAAGAGTCTGAATTATCCGCTCCGCTTGACCATCTGTTTGCGGGTGAAATGTTGTGCTAAGCTTAACCTGTGTACCAAGTCCTTTTTGAAATGACCTCCAAAACTGAGAGGTAAATTGGGTCGCTCTGTCTGAAATGATGGATATGAGCACTCCATGCAATTGAACTAGCTCCCAGATATATAGTTTGGCATAATCCTCCGCCGAATCCGTGGTTTTGACTGGTAGAAAATGAGCAGCCTTGGTCAGCCTGTCTACCACGACCCAAATGGAGTCATGTTATCGACGAGTACGAGGTAAACCTGTGATGAAGTCCATATTGCTTTCTTCCCACTTCCAAGTAGGAATATTGATATCCTGAAGAATGCCTCCCGGTCTCTGATGCTCAACCTTTACTTGCTGACAGTTCGGACACTTAGCTACGAATTCTACGATTTCCTTTTTCATGCCATTCCACCAATAGACTTCCCATAAGTCACGGTACATCTTGGTGGCACATGGATGGATAGAATACCTAGATCCATGAGCCTCGTGCAACATCCGGCTCCTCAAATCATCAACATCCGAAACACATAAGCGACCCTGGTATCGAAGCACACTATCTCCCCCTTTAGAGAAGACCTCTACCTTTGGATTTTGAATGGCCTCTTTCAACTTTAACAAAATTGGGTCCTCATCTTGTCTAGCTTTTACATCATTCACCAAGGAAGATTTTGATCCGTTCTGAACAACAACACCGCCATCGGTCGAGTCAACCAACCTAACTCTCAACCTTGCGAGTCGATGCACATCCTTCACCAGCTCCTTCTTCCCCTCATCCACATAAGACACACTCTCCATAGAGAGTCTACTAAGTGCATCTGCTGCTACATTGGCCTCGCCCGGATGGTAAAGCACACTCATATCATAGTCCTTGAGTAACTCCAACCACCTCCTTTTCTAAAGATTGAGATCCTTCTGGGTAAAAACATATTGTAAACTCTTATGGTCCGTAAACACATCCACGTGGACCCCGTACAAATAATTTTTCCATATCTTCAAGGCGAATACCACCGTGACCAATTCAAGATCGTGGGTCGGGTAATTCTTCTCATGAACCTTTAGCTGTCTGGAGGCATATGCTATAACTTTTTCGTGCTGTATCAATACACACCCAAGTCTAATTCTTGAAGCATCACAAGACACCACAAACCCATCGGTACCCTCGGGTAGGGTTAATACTGGTGCTGAAGTAAGTTGAGCCTTCAACTCTTGGAAGCTCTTCTCACAAGCCTCCGACTATTGGAATTTCGCCTTCTTCTGGGTCAATTTGGTCAAGGGTGCTGCAATATATGAGAAACCTTCAACAAATCTGCAATAGTAGCCAGCTAAATCGAAAAAGATTCGGATATCTAAAGGATTCACCGGTCTAGGACAATTCTTTACCTTTTCTATCTTTTGAGAGTCCACCTTTATACCCTTACTTGATACCACATGGCCCAAAAATGCCACTGAGTTCAACTAAAACATGCACTTGCTGAATTTGGCATACAATTGGTGATGCTTGAGAGTCTGAAGCACTATTCTCAAATGAGCGGCATGCTCCTCCTCGCTCTGAGAGTATATCAAGAAGTCATCAATAAACACAATCATGAACATATCTAGGTATGTCTTGAACACCCTGTTCATCAAGTCCATAAAAGCTGCAGGAGCATTCGTTAGTCCAAAAGACATAACTACAAACTTATAATGATCATACCTCATCCTGAAGGTTGTCTTCGGGATATCGCTCTCCCGAACTCTAAGTTGATGGTACCCAGATCTGAGATCTATCTTTCAAAAGCACTTAGCACCTTGAAGCTGGTCAAATAAATCATCAATCCTAGGTAAAGGATACCTATTCTTGACAGTGACCTTATTCAATTGCCGATAATCAATATACATACGGAGAGAACCATCTTTCTTTCGGACAAAGAGAACCGATGCACCCCATGGGGACTTGCTCGGTCTAATGAAACCCTTATCTAACATGTCCTTAAACTGTTCATTCAACTCCTTTAGCTCGGCTGGAGCCATTATGTAGGGATGTATAGATATAGGCTGCGTGTCGGGAAGAAGGTCAATACCAAAATCAAGTTCCCTCCCGGGAGGAACACCCGGTAAATCATCAGGGAATACTTCTAGATACTCACATACTACTAGAACTGACTGGATAATCGGGGTTTCAGACTCAACATCCTTAACCCTAACCAGATGGTACACACAACCCTTAAAAATCATCTTTCTAGCCTTAAGGTAGGAAATGAAACAACCTACAAGCATAGCTGAACTACCCTTCCACTCTAAGACTGGCTCACCTGGAAATTAGAACTATACTGCCTAGGTTCTACAATTAACTGAGGCATAACATGAAAATAGCCAATCCATGGCAAGGATAACATCGAAATCTGTCATGGCTAACTCTATCAAATCTGCTGAGGTGACTTTCTGAAGGACCGAGAGCGGGCAACCTCTATACACCCGTCTAGCTACAACTGAATCACCTACTGAGTAGAGACTGAAAAAGGTTCTGACGAGACTTTGGGACTGACTCCAAAGCTACTAGAAATATAAGGTGTCATAAAATAAAAGGTAGCCCCTAGATCTATCAAAGCATAAGCATCACGGTGAAACACCTGTAACATACCAATAACCACATCCGGTGATATCTGTTGTTCCTAATGAGTCGCAAGGGCATAGAACTTGTTCTAGCGCTGACCGCCAATTGAACTAGTCGAAGCGCCCTGTTGGGAGGGACGGGCTGCTGAACTAGCGGCTGGTATACGGGATCCGCCGCCCCCTGATCTAGCCGAAGGGTAATCCCTGAGTCAGTGTTCGTGTTTTCCACACTCGAAACAAGCATTTGAGCCAACTATGCACCTCCTTGGGTGATTTTTGTCGCACCTTGCACAGGCTGGGAATGTGCGCTCTATCCGCATACTACCTTGGCCCCTCGAATCTGAAGCCCTGCTTCTCCGATCCCCTCGTGATCTAGATGGTGCACTAGCTGATGATGGTGCTGGAGAAAAAGAACTCTGATAAGACTGTTGGTGCTGTCCGCCCCTCGATCTAGGATGAGAAATCCCACAATTGTCTGTCCTGGACCTCTTGGCCTCTCTCTGCCTCCAATACACCATCTCTATCTGCTGGAAATGTAACAATATGCGGGGAAAATCTATATCCCAATGAAGCATGGCGACCCTACAGTCCTTATCCAGGTAGTTTGCCACTCCATGCACAAATCGGCTCACCCGAGCCCTCTAGTCTTCCACTAACTCTGGTGTATACTTGGATAAACGGCTGAACTCCAAAGCATACTCCTGAACCGACATATCACCCTGCTTAGATTTAAAAACTTGTCCGCCTTCAATTCCCTCATATCAGGAGGGAAAAATTGATTTCAAAAGGCTGCATGAAACTTTTCCCAACCAATAGGGCCTGCTCCCACTAGCCTTACTATCTTTCCACTGTTTAAACCAAATATGTGCAACCCCTTTCAACTAATATGAGGCAAAATCAATGCACTCTCCATTTGTCACCCCCACGACCTGAGTGATCTTTAGAATCTCATCGATGAATTCATGCGGGTTCTTATCTACTTTCTACCCAAGGAACTCTGGTGGGTTCATTCTCAGAAAATCTCTAACCCGAGCCGCTGCCACATTCCCGTTCTAAGGGAGATGTGCCACCGCCTGTTGATGGACTTGAGCGGTCAAATCCTGTGCTAGCATCTATATGGCTGCCCTGAATACAGCGTGGGTAGCCGGCTTTGGTGCATTGTGCTCCTGAACTGGTGGGGCCTGCTGGTGCCCGTTTCCCTTGGTATCCTCGTGGCCTTCTCCATTTCCATTCCTCCTACCATTTACTCTGCGGGGAGCCATGATTCTACAATTTCAAATAGCACAAGTTATAAGGATAGGGAGACTTTTCATTGCACGACATAGATCATGAAAGAAGGGAGCATTTCCTAAACGTCTCGTAGCCCCTATGTCATAAGTGTGGCGCACTTCACACCCATGAAAAAGGTTCTACTTAATGTGGCTTTCAGACATCCTAGGATACTCAAAACCTAATACTCTGATACCAAGTTTGTCACGACTTGAACATAGACCAAGATCGCAACACGGGACCGGGAGTCCCGGGAGACTCCAAGTCGACCCATGGCATAAGCTTACATCTAAATCAATCAATAAAGACTAATACTCAACATAATCATCTAATGGAAGCATAAACACATCATAACATAGAAGGCGAAGCACTTCATACATAACAGCGGAATACTATACATAGTCTAAAAGACTCTAACATAACAGATGGGTTGATGGGACAACACCCCCCAACTAATCAGAAAAGTATAGAAAACTGAAAATTAATAGAGAAATCTGATAAACATGGTCCTCAGGAGATGAGGACTCACCACAGGCGTAGGATGCTAACTCTGAAAGGATAGCTGAGAACGGGGCTGTGTCTGAGAGCCGGGGCCTGTATCATTAAAAAATACAACATAGAGTATGTGGTTAGTACATGGAATGTACCGAGTATGCAAGGTAAGTAAAATGAAAATTTAAAAATACATAAAGCTCATAAGAGATCGTAAGAGTGGAATAACATGCTCGTAACATAAGTATCATAAGATAACATAAGGCTCAAGGTTTTCAAATCATTCATAATCCATTCATAACCATAATCATAAGAGAAACTTTATATATCATCAGTTGATCCAAAATATCAATAACATAGTGATGCATAAAATATGTGAAACAACGGGAGATTCTTATAACTGACATACCCCATATGACCACGCATGGAGCCCGACCTATAAATCCCTAGTCGAGAGGGTGTTCGTACCTTGCCAATGGTAGAACCGTGAAGGGAGTGATATCACACATGAAAGGCCCATTTGGGAAAAGGGACAGTTCAAGGGAGGTCCCATCATGTCTTATGGTGGCACGTAATTCTAAAAATCGGGGCAAAACCTGGGTCCCGAACCTACTCGGTGTTAAATACTACTCCCAAAACATATATAGTGCTTATAGTATAATATGCATGAGATACATGGGCTAGTTAAACCATGATAATCATAAACATGCTTGTAAATACATGAACTTTCCATGAGGGTAAGGCCCGTGTGTCGGCCAAAATAATAAATGGTAAATCATAAGGTTCATGTATACTTGTAAATCATGTATATGCTTATTAGATCATAAATTCATAATGTACATTTGATTAAATCCATATCATAACTCATAAATCATGATGAGTTTAAAAATATCAAAAATAAAGGTAAAAATTGTAACCCGATTCATCATAGAACATTCATAATTAGGCATATTTAATAGAAACAGAAAGAGATAAATTTATAACTGAATTAGTGGTAAAATCTAATCATGATTCTTAATATATGATGTAAAACATGAGAAATAGTAACCCATAGATAGATAAATATAATTTCACAAGATTTAAGATAAAACACCATACGATTTTTAAACAAAACTTCATGATTTAGGAGAGATTGGGCATAGGTGTGAATGAATTCCTCCATTTCCATTCCTCCTACCACTTACAGCTAGTTCTTACAGTTTTTTGATTGTCCAAGAGGAATTGATGAGAACTTGAAGAAAAACAAGCTTGATCACCCCCTCTAACCTTCTATCTTTGCATGCATGAGTGAAAATGACCTAAAATGAACTTAACTCTCTTAAAAGTCATCATTCATAACTTAACATGACCTAGTTTAGGCCATAAGATCATAGGAATTATGGAAAAGTCCTTACTAAATTCGCAGAAAATAACTTTCAGTCAGTCCCCACGAGGGACATGATGACTCGTCACCACTGGCCACGACTCGCGGCGTCGTCCGTCAAGTACACTGCTTATCACATCATCTGGGCTTGTCACGGGTGACTTCACGATTCGTTATTGGTGACCATGAGTTGTGGTCATCACTCGTCACGTACACTGCCAGTGAGTTCAAATAACTCCCATCGGCTGACCACGACCCATCCTACAAATCGTTGTGACTTATCATGACTCGTGGGCTCCTTCCGTTAGGTACACTGCTTTCTTCTTTTCCTTTCTCAATCACTACCTCCCACGACTGACCTAACGAGTCGTGGGGCCTGATCACGACTTGTGGTCATGTCCATGGGGAGTCAAATTCCCAAATTTAAAACTCAACTCCTGAGTCTCATCACGAGTCACATCACGACTTGTGGGTTGCTCCCACGGGTTACCTCACGACCCGTTCTGTGTCCTAATGTCAGTTTTAAGTTTTTCTTCATTTCAATACCCGGATATGATATTTGGGCTTTTGGGATATAACAATATCTCTCCCTTGGAAACATTCGTCCTCGAATGTTGAAAAACATACTGAAAATCAGAGAAATGCCATCATCATATTCAAATACTGATCATTTAAGCTGACAATTGTCGGAATGACTATCTCTGATTTAAACTATAAAGTTGAACTGAATTCAAGAATCATACATACATCCATATACATAAAAGAAACTTGGGCACATGAACTGAACCTGAAAACTAAATAGAGTTTTAGGGCAAAAATGGATACCTTAAGTTGGAAATGAGCCGGTAGGAAATAAATGTGGGTATCTAGCCATCATATATGTTTCAGCTTCCCATGAAGCTCCCTCAACATGATGATTCCTCCATAAGGCTTTCAGTGAAGCTATTTCCTTGTTCCTTAGCCTTCAAACCTGATGATCCAGTATTTCCACCACGACCTCCTCATAACTAAGGCGGTCTTTAACACCAACACTGTTCACCGGGACAATTAGAGTTGAATCACCCAAATACTTCTTTAAAAGTGATACATGGAATACAAGATATGTGGAAGCTAATTCTAAAGGTAACTCCAATTCGTATTCCACCTTGCCAACCCGTTTCACAATTCGGTAGGGGCCAACATAACGAGGGCTGAGTTTCCCTGTCTTTCAAAACCACATCACTCCCTTCATGGGCGACACCTTCAAAAACACCCAATCATCCACTTCGAACTCAAGTTCTTTCCTTCTCACATTGGTAGGACTTTTGGCGACTTTCAGCTGTCTTCAACTTGTCCCGTATGAGTTGAAACTTTTCCACAACCTCGTGGATTGAATCTAGTCCTATCATTGCAGCCTCACCAACTTCAAACCAACCAATAGGAGATCTACATATCCGCCCATAGAGAGCCTCAAACGGAGCCATTTGTATGCTAGAATAGAAGTTGTTATTGTATGCAAACTCAATATGAGGCAAATGATCATCCCAACTAACTTTTAAGTCAATTACGCATGCTCTTAACATGTCCTCGAGAGTCTGAATTGTCTGCTCCGATTGACCATCCCTTTGCGGGTGAAATGCTGTGCTAAGCTTAACTTGAGTACCAAGTCCTTTTTGATATGACCTCCAAAACTGAGAGGTAAATTGGGTCCCTCTGTCTGAAATGATGGATATGGTCACTCCATGCAATAGAACTAGCTCCCAGATATATAGTTTGGCATAATCCTCCGCCGAGTCCGTAGTTTTGACTGGTAGAAAATGAGCAGCCTTGGTTAGCTTATCTACCACAATCCAAATGGAGTCATATTGCCGATGAGTACAAGGTAAAACTATGATGAAGTCAATATTGATTTATTCCTACTTCCAAGTAGGAATATTGATATCTTGAAGCACGCCTCCCGGTCTCTGATGGTCAACCTTTACTTGCTGACAGTTCGGACACTTAGCTACGAATTCTGTGATATCCTTCTTCATGCCATTCCACCAATAGACTTCTCATAAGTCACGGTACATCTTGGTGGCACCTGGATGGATAGAATACCTGGATCCATGAGTCTCATGCAACATCCGGCTTCTCAAATCATCAACATCCGAAACACAAAAGTGACCCTGGTATTGAAGCACACCATCTCCCCCTTTGTAGAAGACCTCTACCTTCTGATTTTGAACGGCCTCCTTCAACTTTACCAAAATCGGGTCCTCATCTTATCTAGCTTTTACATTAGTCACCAAGGACAATTTTGATCCGTTCTGAACAACAACACCGCCATCGGTCGAGTCAACCAACCTAACTTCCAACCTTGCTAGTCGATGCACATCCTTCACTAGCTCCTTCTTCCCCTCATCCACATGAGACACATTTTCCATAGAGAGTCTATGAAGTACGTCTGCTACTACATTTGCCTTTTCCAGATGGTAAAGCACACTCATATCATAGTCCTTGAGTAGCTCCAACCACCTCCTTTGTTGAAGATTGAGATCCTTTTGGGTAAAGACATATTGTAAACTCTTATGGTCCATAAACAAATTCACGTGGACCCCGTACAAATAATGTCACCATATCTTCAAGGCGAATACCACCGTGGCCAATTGAAGATCGTGGGTCGGGTAATTCTTCTCATGAACTTTTAGTTGTCTGGAGGCAAATGCTATAACTTTTCCGTGATGCATCACTACAAATCAATGTCGAGGATAACATCGAAATCGGTCATGGATAACTCTATCAAATCTACTAAGGTGACTTTCTGAAGGACTGAGACCGGGCAACCTCTATAAACCCATCTAGCTACAACTGAATCACCTACTGGAGTAGAGACTGAAAAGGGTTCTGACAGGACATCGTGATTGACTCCTAAGCTACTAGCAATATAAGGTGTCACAAAAGACAACGTAGCCCCTGGATCTAATAAAGCATAAGCATCAAGGTGAAACACTCATAACATACTAGTAACCATATCCGTGAAGTCATCTGCTCCTGATAGGTCACAAGGGCATAGAACCTACTCTGGCGTTGACCCCCAGCTGAACTAGTCAAAGCATCCTGCTGGAGCGGCTGAACTAGTGGCTAGTATACCGGCTCTGCCGCCCCCTGAGGCCGAAGGGCAATTCCTGAGTCTGTTTCCGGGTTTTCCACACCTGAAACAAGCGTCTGAGCCAACTAGGCACCTCTCTGGGCGATTCTTGTTGCACCTTGCACAGTATGGGAAGGTGCACTCAATCTGTATGCTACCCTGGCCCATCGAATCAGAAGCCCTGCTTCTCCGATCCCCTCGTCATCTAGATGGTGCACTAGTTGATGATGGTGCTGGAGCAAAATACCTATGATGAGACTGCTGGCATTCCGTCCCCCGATCTAGGCTGAGAAATCCTATAATTGTTTGTCCTGTCCCTCTTGTCCTCTTTCTGCATCCGATACACCGTCTCCATCTGCTGGGCATGTAACACTATGCGGGGAAAATCTATGTCCTGATGCATTATGGCGATCCTACAATCCTTATCCAGGTAGTCGGCCACTCCATGCATAAATCGGCTCACCCGAGCCCTCTGGTCTGCCAATAACTCTGGTGCATACTTAGATAAATGGGTGAACTCCAAAGCGTACTCCTGAACTGACATGTCACCCTGCTTCAGATTACAAACTCGGCCGCCTTAAATTCCCTCATCTCACGAGGGAAAAACCGATCCAAAAAGGCTGCATGAAACTCTTCCCAATAGATAAGGCCTGCTCCTACTGGCCCTGCTATCTTTCCACTGTTTAAAACAAATATGTGCAAGCCCTTTCAGCTGATAAGAGGCCAAATCAATGCACTCCGTATTTGTCACCCCATGACCTAGGTGATATTTAGAATCTCATGGATGAATTCATGCGGGTCCTCATCTACTTTCGACCCAACGAACTCTAATGGGTTCATTCTCAAAAAATATCTAACCCAAGCCGCCGCCGCATTCCCGTTCTGAGGGAGATGCGTCACCGTCTGTTGATAGACCTGAGTAGTCAAAGCCTGTGCTAGCATCTGTATAGCTGCCCTAGTTTCAGCGTGGGCAGCCGACTTTGGTGCATTGTGCTCCTGAACTGGTGGGTACTTCTAGTGCCCGTTTCCCTTGGCATCGTTGTGGCCTTCTCCACTTCCATTCCTCCTACTATATACTCTGCGGGGAGCCATGATTCTACAATCGCGAATAGCATGAGTTAGAAGGATAGGGAGACTTTTCATTGCACGACATAGATCATAAAATAAGGGAACATTTCCTAAACGTCTCTTAGACCCTTTGTCATAAGTGTGGCACTCTTCATACCCACGAGAAAGGCTCTACTTAATGCGGCTTTCAGACATCCTGGAATACTTCAAAACCTAATGCTCTGATACCAAGTTTGTCACGACCCAAACATAGACCCGAATCACAACATGGGACAAGGAGCCCCAAGAGACTCCAAGTCGACCCATGGCATGAGCTTACATCTAACTCAATCAATAAAGAGTAATACTCAACGTAACCATCTAGCAGAAACATAAACACATCACAACATAGAAGGCCAAGCGTACTTTATACATAACAGTTGAATACTACACATAGTCTGAAAGCCTCTAACATAACAGATGGGTTGATGGGACAACATCCCCAACTAACCCAACAAGTCTATAAAACTAAACATAAGTAGAGAAATCTGATAAACATGGTCCTCAGGAGATGAGGACTCACCACTGGCATAGGATGCTAACTCTGGAAGGCTGGCTGAGAAAGGGGCTGAGTTTGAGAGCCGAGGCCTGTATCGTGAAACGATACAACATAGAGTATGCAGTCAATACGTGAAATGTACTGAGTATGCAAGGTAAGTAAAATGGACATTTAAGAATACATATTGCTCATAAGAGATCATGTCACAACCCGAATGGAGCTCGGATTTTAGACATGGGACAAGCGCCCTGAGAGAGCCCAAGTCGACCCATGGAATAAACATACATCTAACACAATTAATAAATTGAAGAATCAACAATATAAACTTAGCGAAAGTCTAACTCAACAGAACATCAGGATAAGCATCCGAAGTTGAAAATATACATAAGTCTGAAAAGCCTCTAATTTGGACGAGTTGATGGGACAAGGCCCCAACTAACTCAAAAATACTGAAGCCAAAAATACATAAGGAAAACATAAATACATAAGGAAAAGATAGATAGTCCGGTCCTCGGAAGATGAGAACTCACCAATAAGCAGACGCTAACTCTGATGAACTTTCTATGAGCGGGGCTGAACCTAAGAGCCGGGTCCTGTATAATGAAATGATACAACATAGAAGGTATGTGGTCAATACGTGGAGTGTACCGAGTATGCAAGGTAAGTAAAACCGCTTAAGTAAAGTGAATCATTTAAAGCATTTCATAACATATCATAAGCTTTCAAATTGGAGAGGAGGGCTTGCATGCATTCTTCAGACATCATAAATTTTTTATATCATGACAATACATAGCTTCATAACATCATAACTGACTCGAATGACTCAAAGCTGAAATATGACATTTATAAGAAAAACTGAACAATGAGTCAAACCTTGCCTTTGGAACATGCACGTATAAAATAATAACCATGAGTAATGAATATGCAAATCTGAATCATATAGACAATGGGAGACTCGTCACGTAGCCGACATATCAAGATAGAGCTTACGTGGTCCTGACTATTACACTCAAGTAGGCAGAGCCATCCAAAACCTTTCCAAGGCTAAGGATGCTACCATGATATCTATATCAAGCTCATAGGCCATTTGGGCCTGGGATAGCTCACAAGGGAGGTCCCAATAATATAATAGTATCAACCTATGTTGGCATGTAGTTCTGGGGGCATAGGGTGATCGATCCTTAACCCGCTCGGTGCTAGACTCTTCTCCCAAACTATGCAATGCTCTACATCGTGTATAATAAAGCTGAACATCGTCTATTGACGAAGCTCAACAATGAAATCATGCATAAATCAACATCATATGAAAATGAAGCTCAATATTATCTATTGACAAAGCTCAATAGTGAAATCATGCATAGACTCAACATCGTATGAAAACGAAGCTCAATAATAACATACATCTCAATTGTGAATTCATACATGTGAGAAGCTTTATTTCGAAACATACCACAAGCTCAAAGATAAGTGGGAGACTTTACTCCAAAACCATGAGGTAAGCTTACTTCAGAGATACTACATCATCATACTTAATATAAGGACTTTGCCTAAAACTTTATCATTCCTGGATCTACTCAATTCATTTTGAAAACAATATCATAATCGTGGGTAGCTGTAGAAACATGCTTTTCATCATCAAATCTCATCATCTTCATACATTCTTCATCATTCTCTTCTTTCATGAACTTCTCATCCATGGGCCTTTAATTTCACAAAACTAGAAAACACAATTTTGATTGAAAACAATTTAAATCTGCCCAAGCTTCACAATTCATCAATAGAAACATAATCTAATCGTACCCATGTATAGAAATTGAAGAATTATGCAATTGAGTAAAAACATCATAACTTGATCATAGGAATTTATTATACTTAGATAGAGATTGGGCATGGGTGTGGAAGAAGACACCCACTCATAACCCTACATACTTGGAAGGGATTGATTCCACCAAATCTTTAATTATCCAAGAGGAAATTGGATGGAAACCTTAAATACCAGCCTTGAATCACCTCTTCAACCTCTCAAGTTTGCATGAACGGAAGGAGTTAACTTATAATAGGTTTTCTCCTCTTAAAACCCACCAAAACGAGCCTTAAACGACGTAGTCTAGGCCCCTAGGACATAGGAATTATGGAAAAGCCCTTGCTAAAATCTCAGAATTTGGCTAACTGCCAGTCCCTACGAGGGACTACACAACTCGTGCTCACAGGCCATGACTCGTGGCCATGAGTCATCTGGTCTACTACCCAAAAACAACTAGGGGACCTCACGGTAGACACTACGACTCGTGGTCACCATCCGTGACATCTACTGCCCAATGCCTCCTTGCCAAACAACCAGCCTAGGCCACGAGAGACCTCACGAGTCTTGAGGCCTGACCACGACTCGTGGTCATGCCCGTGGTCTTCTCAACACACCATACCAACCTAGCTGGACCATGAGTCACTTCACGACTCGTGGTCACTTCTCACGAGCCTCCTCACAATTCGTTCTGTGATCTGGTGAGAATTTTCAGATTTTCTCCATTTTGACTCTCGGGTCTGATCCTTGGGTTTTCGGGGTATTGCATATTATAAGAGTGGAATAACATGCTCGTAATATAAGTATCATAAGATAACATAAGGCTCAAGGTTTTAAAATAATTCTTAATCCATTCATTACCATAATCATAAGAGAAACTTTATAAATCATCACTTGAGCCAAAATATCAATAACATAATGATGCATAAAACATGCAAAACAATGGGACATTCCTATAACCGACATACCCCATATGAGAACACATGGAATCCCTAGTCGGGAGGGTGTTCGTACCCTGCCAAGGTTAGAATCGTGAAGGGCGTGATATCACACATGAAAGGCCCATTTGGGCAAAGGGGACATTCTCAAGGGAGGTCTCATCATGTCCTACGGTAGCACATAGTTCTAAGATTCGGGGAAAAACCTGGGCTTCAAACCTACCAGTGTTAAATATTACTCCCAAAACATATATAGTGCTCATAGTATAATATGCATGAGATACATGGGCTAGTTAAATCATGATAATAATAAGAATGCTTGTAAATACGTGAACTAGCCATGAGGGTAAGGCCCGTGTGTCGGCCAAAATTATAAATAGTAAATCATGAGGTTTATGTATACTTGTAAATCATGTATATTCTTATTAAATATAAATTCATAATGGGAATTTGATTAAATCCATATCATAACTCATAAATCATGATGGGTTTAAGAACATAAAAAATAAAAGTAAAAATCGTAACCCGATTCATCATAGAACATGCATAATTAGGGATTATTTAATAGAAATTGAAAGTGATAAATTTATAATTGAATTAGTGGTAAAATATAATCATGATTCGTAATATATGATGTAAAACATGAGAAATAGTAACCTATAGATAGATCATTAGAATTTCACAAGATTTAAGATAAAACCCCATAAGATTTTTAAACAAAACTTCATTATTTAGGAGAGATTGGGCATGGGTATGAACGAAAAAACCCACTCATAACCCTAAATTCCTGATTAAAACTGGTTCTTACACTTTTCTTATTGCCCAAAAGAAATTGATGGGAACTTGAAGAAGACCAAGCTTGATCATCCCCTCTAACCTTTTATCTTTGCATGCATGAATGAGAATGAACTAAAATGAACTTAATCCTCTTAAAAGTCCTCATTAATAATTTAAAATGATGTAATTTAGTCTTTAGAATCATAAGAAATATGAAAAAGCCCTTACTAAATTCGCAGAAAATAGCTGCAAGTCAGTCCCGACGAGGGACATGACGATAAAGTGACCAGTGGAGTTGACGATAGACAAAGTGAAAATAACTGCAAGTTAGGCCTTTCAGTCATGAAGGCTGAGAGAGGAAGTCTTAACAAAGTGACCAGTGGAGTTGACGATAGACATAATGAGTCGTCACATGATGAAACAACTCGTTGGCAGATCACTAGGACCAACCATAAGTTTCACTGGAACTTTTGAAGAGTTAGTCCACGAGGGACATAATGACTCGTGCTCAGGCATGACGAGTCGTTAGGTGACCCGTTTCCACAACTGAGTATGTTGCTGAGGATGACTATTTTAAGCAAGTCACGACTCGTCAGAAGGCCAAACGAATCGTCACCAAGCCCGTTGCCACTGCCGACCTGGTTTCTAGTTTTAATTAGGAAAAGGATTTCTTGGAACTATAAATACAGAATTTAGGTTTATTTTTTAGAGGACGATTAGTTATAGTTAGAGAATAATTCAGAGAGCCGATTTTATTAGTTTTCAAATAGGATTCTGGTGTTGTTTGATTATTCTTGAATCAAGAAACAAGATTTACAATTTTGTTCTTGAATTTGAGGATCAAAAGAAACATTGGAATTTATTCATCAATTTTGGAGTTTTATTCAATCTACTTGGTTTATCTTCTACGATAATTTGTAAGTTGCAATTATGATTTATTTAATAATTTATGATTGTGATCATATAAGCATGAGTAGCTAAACTCATAACTAGGTTTTTGGGAATTAAGATGAATTAACGCACATAGGTAAAATACTTAGTGATTCTTGAACGGGGTTTTACGCATGTATTGTTTTTCCCTTTGTTTTGATTGATTCTGAACGGTTTCAAATGTTAGGACTTGCCTTATTCTTACTTACGGACCAAGGAGGTAATAAATGGAAAAAGGGATTAACAATGGAGATTTGAGGCTATCAACCCTCATCTAATATCTTGAATTTATCCGGGGATACCTAATCCGATATTAAGGGTAAGGGTCAACTAAAGTACACCTGTATACGGACTAAGTTGCGTGGTGATAATCATATAGATAGAGGACCAACCATTTAAGTGAACCTAACTTACCAATATTGCATGTTAAACACTGGAATAGATCACTAGTGTATAAGCCTTGTGGTTATGAAATCTTGGGGAACACAATCCTAGTCAANGGAATAGATCACTAGTGTATAAGCCTTGTGGTTATGAAATCTTGGGGAACACAATCCTAGTCAAGTCATCAATTGAATACAAACTGGTTTTGATTTCAACATTCAGTAATTTTACTTTTGTTTATTATTCTATATTTTCCCCCTTCAGAAATAAGTAACTCAATAGTAATAGTTATTCGCATTAACTTAAGTTCTTACCATATTCCCTGTGGGATTGATCTCAACCTTTGTTGGGTTCTATTTTGACAATCGACTGCTTATATCTCAATTGCGAGGTGTAATTTGGGCGACATCAGTGAGTTTTGGTTGGACTCGGTGTCTTTTCTAGGGCACGTGGTCTCCAAAGAGGGCATCAAATTGACCTACAAAAGGTGACAAAAATTGGGCTAGGACAACTACTGTGATAGAGATTCGATGTTTTGTTGGGCTGACCAACTACTACCACTGGTTTGTGAAGGGGTTTGCATCCATTGCTTCCATTTTGACCAGGTTGACTCAGAAGGATGTACCTTTCTAGTGGTTTGAGGAATGCGAAGTGATTTTTCAGAAGCTCAAGACCCTGCTAACCATGGAACCTATGTTGGCATTACCGGTGGAAGGTAAAGAATTTATCGTTTATCGTGATGCCTCACGATCTGGGTTGGATTCTATGTTAGTGCAGGAAGGATAGGTTATTGCTTATGCCTCGAGACAGTTGAAGGTGCAAGAGAAGAATTACCCCATGCATGAACTGAAGCTAGTAGTGGTAGTTTTTGCCCTAAAAATCTAAAGGCACTACCTGTACGGGGCTCATTGCGAGGTATTCACAGACTATCGCAGTCTGCAATATGTGTTTTCTTAGAAGGATCTCAATTTGAGCCAGAGGAGGTGGATGGAACTGCTCAAGGATTATGACATCACCATTTTGTATCACTCAGGTAAGGCTAATGTGGTGGCAGATGCATTGAGTCGGAAGGTAGTAAGTATGGGCAGTTTAGCTTGTTTAGAAGCTACTCGACGATCGTTGGCCAAGGAAGTTCAGATACTAGAAAATAGTCTGATTAGGCTCTCTTTGACAGAAACAGGAGGGATACTAGCTAGCATGTAGGCTAAGTCATCGCTTTTAGAGGAAATAAAGGCAAGACAGTTTGAGGATGACAAGTTGGGTAGGATCCGAGATAAGGTTCTGGGGGTAGAAGCAAAGGAAGCGGTGCTAGATGGTGAAGGGGTCCTGAGGATAAAGGGGCGCATGTGTGTTCCCTGAGTTAGTGAGCTAATTAAGACTCTTATAGCATAAGCTCACAACTCGAGGTACTCTATTCATCCCTAGAGTCACCAAAATATTCCATGACTTGAAACAGCACTATTAGTGGGGCAGAATAAAGAGAGACATTATTGACTATGTCACCCAGTGTTTGAACTGTCAGCAGGTGAAATACAAGCACCAAAAGCCTGGGGGAGTACTTCAGAGAATGTCTATCCCCGAGTGGAAATGGGAAAGAATAGCTATGGATTTCATAGTTGGTCTTTTTGGGGAAGCTTGACTCCATTTGGGTCATTGTGGATAGATTGACCAAGTCTGCTCACTTCTTTCCTGTACAAGTCACTTACAATGCCAAGAGGTTGGACAAGCTGTATGTGAAGGAATTGATGCAGTTGCATGGGGTGCTAGTGTCAATTATGTCTGACAGGGGTACTCAATTCACCTCTCATTTTTTGAGGACCTTGAAATCAGAGTTAGGCACCAGGTTGGACTTGAGCATAACCTTTCATCTTCAGACAGATGGACAGTCAGAAAGGACCATCCAGATATTAGAGGACATGCTCCGGGCCCGTGTTATAGATTTTGGGGGCCATTGGGATAAATTTCTACCCTTGGAAGAGTTTGTGTACAACAACAACTATCACTCAAGCATTGGCATGGCGCCATTTGAAGATCTATACGGGAGGAAATGCAGGTCTCCAATCAGGTGGTTTGATGCATTTGAAGTGAGACCCTGGAGAACTGATTTGCTAAAGGAATTCTTGGAAATAGTTTGGGTAATCCAAGTGTATCTGGTGGTTGCTCAAAGTAGACAAAAATAGTATGCAGACAAGAAGGTGAGAGATATGGAGTTTATGGAGGGAGAGCAAGTCTTGCTCAAGGTACTCCCATGAAGGGGGTAATGAGGTTCGACAAGAGGGGAAAGTTTAGAATCAAAGTACATTGGACCGTTTTATATCCTCTGATGTATGGGTGAAGTAGCTTATGAACTGGCCTTACCGCCAGGTCTGTCTAGGGTACATCCGACATTCCATGTTTCAATATTGAAGAAGTACCATAGGGATGGATCATAAATTATAATATGGGATTCCATGTTGCTAGATGAGAACTTGTCCTATGAGGAGGACCTAGTGGCGATATTAGCTAGGGAGGTCCACAAGCTGAGATCACAATAAATTGCGATGGTAAAGGTCAAGTGGAAGAATCGTCCTATAGAGGAAGCCACATTGGAGACCGAGGCTGATATGTGGATCAAATATCCTTAACTGTTCATGAAATCTGGTAGGTCTTCTTTCTTGCCTTTGTCGGTCATTCAGGGATTAACAGTGTTTTAATTGATATCTGATGTAATGACCCGTATGTCATAACAAGAAAAAACGAACCTAGTATACTCTAAACAAGGCTAGAAAGAAGTTAGAAAAGTGTTCTGCAGTGAGCTAGTGTAAATAGATAATTTTGTGGAGCTTCTGGTTTTGTGGGACCGCTGCAGCGCTACAGCGAGATCGTGGTGACGGTTGGAGTCCCACCATAGTGGACCGGGGAGATAACCGATGGATCCGTTGTAGCGGTTCCCTAACCACCATAATGGGTCCGCTGCAGCGGAATTATGATCGCTGCAACTGACGATGGGGATCAAAAAGTGGGTTTAACTGGGATTTCTTGCGTTATACCCTATTATTTCCAAAACACGAAGGGTTAAGGTCTGAAGGCGATTTTCTCCCTAGGAGTAGTTGAATTCTTTTTCAAAGGTAAGTCTCATGAACTCCTACCTCTATGATGGATTATGTTAACTCTAGGATCTAGGGAGAACCTCTAATGGTGATTTTCTAGCAAAGAAATCCTAGGTTGATAGACTATGGATGGATCATGGGGAGTTGATGGGTTGGTTTGATTATAAGTTTATAGGGGGTAATGATCATTCCCCAAGGTTTAATTGTTAAAGAATGTGGGTTATACGGGAATTGAGACCTAGAACTAGGTGGAATGGGGGGTTTTACTCTTAAAATTGCCCTAAAGGGAAGTATTAGAGTTTCTAAGGCCATTGTGTGGGTAGTAGATTACTAAATTTTTGTCCTGTTCTTGTTAGACTTTGTGCATTTGGAAGCACTAAGGAAGGGGAGGGCTCTAGTCGAGTGACTTTCATTGATCCCTCCTAGTTTGATGTAGGTTATGTTTTATAGGAGTTAGACTTTATAATGGCCTGTATGTATGTGCAATGATGATGTAGTGATTGGTCTGTGGACATTACTTGTTATGATGAATTTCATATTGAGTTAAACTGTTGAAGTAAATTTGATATGATGTGGTCACCGAACCAATGTGGAACTATGTTGAACTTTTAAGTGTGTTCCTCTTGCATTGTTACTGAAGTGATTGATGATTTGCTATTTATTCGAGTAAGGAAGGTAGATTGTAAATCCCTGAATGTCTTAATAATGAACTCTGCTATGTTAACAATTGTTTTGTGAATGGTTAAGGATAGTAAGAATATCCTGAGATGAGAGGCTCGTGCCCGAGGGGAGCATCTGGGCGAGCAATATGGATTGAGTAGCTTGTGTCTGAAGAGAGTATCTGGACGAGCATATGAGTGAGAGTGGGTACCATATTGGCACAATACATGGATTTCTAGAGTCCCCTAAAGGTCATGACTGGAAGGCATAAATAAGACCATCTAGCATGTGTGTGCATTGATGCTGGGGACGGAGTGTTTATGGTGATATGGCGGAGGCATATGCCCTACATGTCACCATTTGTTCTATTTTATAATACAGTTGTAAATGTGTTAAAGTCTTGGAATGAATAAGTGCTATGTGATAATGTAATACCCCAAAAGTCCTTAAGATCAAATCCGAGGGTTGAAATGAAGAAAACCAGAAAAAACTGCACAAGTCACAGAACGACTTGTCAAGTAACCCGTGAAGTCACCCAACAAGTCGTGAAGTGACTCGTGAAGTGGGTGGTAGGCCAGTAACGAGCCGTCGTCAGGGGGTGACCACAGATAGAGCCAGGAGCCATGGTGCCACTTCATGACTCGTGAAGTAAATCATGGTCAGGGTTGTTGTGTTGAAGGTTGAAGTTCCAATAGATTTCATGAGTGAGGGCCACGAGTCATGACCCACCTAATGACTCATGAAGCCCCTCGTGAGGAATGGCAAAGTCATTTTTTTGCGTATTTAATAAGGGTGTTTTCGTAATTTCTAAGATTTTAAGCCAAAAACTACGTTGTTTTAAGCTCTCTTAGGAATTTTTTAAGATAGTTTAGCCTATTCTAAATCATTCTATCCCATGCATTCAAGTTTAGAGAATTCATTTGAAGATTAAGTCTAAGAATTCTCCTAGTTCTTCCCCAAATCTCTTGGGTTTTCAAGGAAGGGTGTAGAATTAGGTTACCCAGGTATGTCGGGTCATATATGAGACTTTTCCTTCACTCTCATGCCCAATTCCCTTCACAAGATCATGAATTCAAGTGTATGATTCATTGGGGTTTTAACCCAAGTTTATGAAATTCTCCATGTTTAATTCATGGGTCAATTCCCTTCATGTTTCAAATGATGTTTTAAGAATCATGGGTAGGTTTTATACCTATTTTGATTACAATTCATGATTTCAAGTTTTAAGAACATGATGCCAAATTATGCAAGTTCATGTAAAGTCAAGATTATGATTTATGCTTCCAAGTATGATGAAATATCTAGCATGTATGAATGTTTACAAGTTACCCATGAATGTTTTATGATTTTACTTATGATGTCTATTTCATGCAAGCATGACGTTAAGATTTGGGCAAGCCCACTCAAGTTAAGCATGATTTCATGATTTAGCCAAGGCTAATAAGTCCAGTTATCTTAAGTTTTAGAGTCAAGACTCCCCATATGTTAAGATTTAAGTTATGTTTTAATATATGATTATATGAGCATTATATATGTTTCTGGGAGTAGTGTCTAACACCGAGTAGGCTAGGGGTTTCAAGGTTCCCCAGTCTCATGAACTACGCGCCAACGTAGGTATACTTTGGGGCCTCTCAAGAGAGTGTTTCCCTGGCCCAAGGGTACATCGTGATATCACACCTTACTTAATCCTTTTCCCTGGTAAGGCTTAGGATGACCCTCCTCCAGTGGGAAAGACGTGGGATCATCATGCGCTCATATATGGTGGTTGTCGGTTAAGATGAGTCTCCTATTGTTCCTCAAGATTTTAGTAATGCATATACTATAAGATATTATATCATGTTTTTAGCAAGTTTGATCCAAGGATTGGTTTATGATCTTGTACCTATGATTTCAGATATGGCAAGCCATATGCACTTATTTCAGTTTATATCTACTTATAATTTCATATCAGCATACAACCTTTACTCTCAGAAACTTGTGATATTACGATTTAAGATATACATGATTTATGTTTTACTTACTTAGAGTGTTTTACTTACCTTGCATACTCAGTAAACCCAAGTACTGACCACATACTCTATGCTATATCGTTTCATGATACAGGCTCAGACGTTCAGACGCAGTGTCGCCGCTAGCCGATCTCCAGAGTTTATCCCAGACAGATTTGTTGGTGAGTCCTCAGCCTTCGAGGACATTCAGTAAGTTGAGTTGTTGTCATTTTTAGTTACAGACTTCTAGTGAGCTAGTTGGGGGTGTTGTCCCATCAGCTCGTCAGTATGTTAAAGGCTTTTCAGACATAAAGTTGTATATTCAGCTTCAGATTTAGTGTTTTGATATCTCCAATGGTTAGATATTTTATTATTCAGTTTTTTTCTATTCTAGAATTTACTTTTCTGCTTTGTAATGTTGAGCTTTAGTTTTCATGTTCATTCCATAGGTCGATCTGGAGCCACTTATAATTCTAGGTTCCGTGTCTCGATCCGTACCTATGATCGGGTCATGATAAGTTGAGTTGAGCTTTTGATCATGTGATTGTCACCTAGACGTGGAAAAGTGGAAAGTAATTGATGTGTGATATGGATAAATGAACATTTTGATGTTGAGCTATTCTATCTTGTTATGATTCACTTTATAACGCATGTGATTATGTAATAGTTGTGAATCAATGTCAATAACATACATTTATATTTGAATAAGCACGACACTGTGTGAATGGTTAAAAGATGGTGAAATAATGAAGGTGCAACTAAGTCGAGCTACTACTCAGGGCAGTACCGCTACAGTGGGACTTGTTCCGTTGCGGCGAGACCGCTGCAGCGAAGGCCTAATCCAGTGAGCAGGCCAGTTGTCACCTGTGCAGAGCTAAAGTTCCTGAAATGTGTTGTATATATATGTATGATGTTCTGGACTGGTTTTATATTGTTGTTGCATTGCTTATATGTTATTATCTAAGGTCGGCTGATGATGCCTACCAGTATAATGTTTCGTACTGACGCTACTCCTGCACTTCTTTTTTGAGTGTAGAATTTGATCTAAGAAGCTCCTCTCGTCCTCACCTATAAAGCAGCAGCTTCATTTGAAAGGTAAGCAATCAAAAGATAGGCAGTCCCACTCCTCTGTAGAAGATATCTTTCCTCCCGACATTTTTAGTTCTTTTATTTCCTAGACTTATCATTCCTAGTTATTTATGTAGACATCTTGTGCATTGACAATCGGATCTTGGGAATATTATTTGTTTTAGATAATTGTTATCGTTTCGGATATTTCATTTCATTTTATTTAATGTGTTATTTCTTTTTAAACGATTGATGTCGGGGTAATTATTGGGAATCGCTGGTTCGCTCATTTGGGG